>JAVSCE010016591.1:0-140478 GCA_032199065.1 Smutsia gigantea
CTCCATGCTATACTGCCTTCCCTGTGCCCACCCCATGATATTATGTGTGCTAATCATAATCCCCCTTATTCCCGTTACCCTCCTTTCCCACTAATCCTCCCCAGACCCTTTTCCTTTGATAACTGTTAGTTCATTCTTGGGTTCTGTGAGTCTGCTGTTGTTTTGTTCCTTCAGTTTTTGGTTTGTTCTTATACTCAACAGATGAGTGAAATCATTTGATACTTGTCTTTCTCTGCGTGGCTTATTTCACTGAGCATAATACTCTCTAGCTCCATCCATGTTGTTGCAAAAGGTAGAATTCTTCTCATGGCTGAATAATATTCCATTGTATATATGTACCACATCTTCTTTATCCATTAATCTACTAATGGACACTTAGGATGCTTCCATTTCTTGGCTATTGTAAATAATGCTGTGATAAACATAGGGGTGCATATGTCTTTTTGAAATTGGGTTCCTGCAATCTTAGGTAAATTCCTAGGAGTGGAATTCCTGGGTCAAATGGTATTTCTATTTTGAGTTTTTTGAGGAACCTCCATATTGCTTTCCACAAAGCTTGAATTAATTTACATTCCCACCAGCAGTGCAGTAGGGCTCCTCATTCTTCACATCCTCACCAACATTTGTTGTTTGTTTTTTGGATGTTGGCCATCCTAACTGTTGTGAAGTGATATCTCACTGTGGTTTTAATTTGCATTTCTCTGATGTTTAGTGATGTGGAGCATCTTTTCATGTGTCTGTTGGCCATCTGATTTCTTTTTTGGAGAAGTGTCTGTTCAGCTCCTCTGCCCATTTTTTAATTGGCTTATTTGCTTTTTGTTTGTTGAGGTGCATGGGCTCTTTGTATATTTTGGATGTCAACCCCGTATTGGATATGTCATTTCCGAATATAGTCTTCCATAATGTAGGTTGTCTTTTTGTTCTACTAGTGGTGTCCTTTGCTGTGCAGAAGCTTTTTAGTTTGATATAGTCCCACTTGTTCATTTTTGCTTTTGTTTCCCTTGCCCAGGAGATATGTTCATAAAGAAGTTGCTCAGGTTTATATTCAAAAGAGTTTTGCCTATATTTTCTTCTAAGAGTTTTATGGTTTCATGACTTACATTCAGGTCTTTGATCCATTTTGAGTTTACTTTTGTGTATGGAGTTAGACAATAATCCAGTTTTATTCTCTTACATGTAGCTGTCCAGTTTTGCCAACACCAGCTGTTGAAGTGGCTGTCATTTCCCCATTGTACACCCATGACTCCTTTATCATAAATTAACTGACTATATATATTTGGGTTAATATCTGGACCCTCTATTCTGTGCCACTGGTCTATGGTCCTCTTTTTGTACCCGTTTGAAATTGTCTTGCTTACTGTGGCTTTGTAGTAGAGCTTGAAGTTGGGAAGCGAGATTCCCCCTGCTTTATTCATCCTTCTCAGGATTGCTTTGGCTATTTGGGATCTTTCATGGTTGTTTATGAATTTTAGAACTAGTTGTTCCAGTTCATTGAAGAATGCTGTCAGTGTTTTGATAGGGATTGTATTGACTCTGTAGATTGCTTTAGGCAGGATGGCCATTTATCAATACTGATTCTTCCTTCCTAAAAGCATGGGAGAACTTCCAATTCTTAGTATCCTCTTTAATTTCTCTTAGGTATGTTTGTAGTTTTCAGGTTATAGGGCTTTCACTTCCTTGGTTAGACTTATTCCTAGGTATTTTATTCTTTTTTATGCAATTGTGAATGGAATTGTTTTCCTCATTTCTCTTTCTGCTAGTTCATCATTAGTGTATAGGAATGCAACAGATTTCCGTGTAGTAATTTTGTATCCTGCAACTTTGCTGAATTCATATATTAGTTCTAGTAGTTTTGGAGTGGATTCTTTAAGGTTTTTTATATACAATATCATGTCATCTGAAAACAGTGACAGTTTGACTTCTTCCTTGCCAATCTGGATGCCTTTTATTTCTGTTTTGTCTGATTGCCATGGCTAGGACCTCCAATATTAGGTTGAATAAAAGCATGGAGAGTGGGCATCCTTGTCCTGTTCCCGATCTTAAAGAAAAAATTTTCAGCTTCTTACTGTTAAAGATGATGTTGGCTGTGAGTTTGTCATATATGGCCTTTATTATGTTGAGGTACTTGCCCTCTATACCCATTTTGTTGAGAGTTTTTATCATGAATGGATGTTGAATTTTGTCAAATGCTTTTTCAGCATCTATGGAGATGATCATGTGGTTTTTGTTCTTTTTGTTGATGTGGTGGATGATGTTGATGGATTTTCGAATGTTGTACCATCCTTGCATCCCTGAGATGAGTTCCACTTGATCATGGTGTATGATCCTCTTGATGTATTTTTGAATTCGGTTTGCTAATATTTTGTTGAATATTTTTGCATTTATGTTCATCAGGGATATTCGTCGGCAGTTTTCTTTTTTTGTGGTGTCTTTGCCTGGTTTTGGTATTAGAGTGATGCTGGCTTCATAGAATGAGTTTAAAAGTATTCCCTCCTCTTCTATTTTTTTGTAAAACTTTTAAGGAGGATGGGCATTATGTCTTCTCTAAATGTGTGATAATATTCTGCAGTGAATCCTTCCGGTATGGGGGATTTGTTCTTGTGTAGTTTTTGATTACCGATTCAATTTCATTGCTGGTAATTGGTCTGCTTAGATTTTCTGTTTCTTCCTGCGTCAGCCTTGGAAAATTGTATTTTGTGGAAATTGTCCATTTATTCTAGGTTACACAGTTTGTTAGCATATAGATTTTCATAGTATTCTCTAATAATTCTTTGTATTTCTGTGGTGTCCGTCGTGATTTTTCCTTTCTCATATCTGATTCTCCTTATGTGTGTAGATTCTCTTTTTTTCTTAATAAGTCTGGCTAGGGGTTTATCTATTTTGTTTATTTTCTCAAAGAACCAGCTCTTGGTTTCATTAATTTTTTCTATTGTTTTTGTCTTCTCAATTTTATTTATTTCTTCTCTGATCTTTATTATGTCCTTCCTTGTACTGACTTTGGGCCTCATTTGTTCTTTTTTCTCTAGTTTCATAGCTTTGTGGTCTGAGAAGAGATGGTTGGTACAATTTCAGTCTTTTTGAATTTACTGAGGCTCTTTTTGTGGCCTAGTATGTGGTCTGTTCTGGATCATGTTCCATGTGCACTTGAGAAGAATGTGTATCCTGCTCCTTTTGGGTGTAGAGATCTGTAGATTTCTGTTAGGTCCATCTGTTCTAGTGTGTTGTTCAGTGCCTCTGTGTCCTTACTTATTTTCTGTCTGGTTGATCTGTCCTTTGGATTGAGTGGTGTGTTTAAGTCTCCTAAAATGAATGCATTGCATTCTATTTCCTCCTTTAATTCTGTTAGTATTTGTTTTACATATGTTGGTGCTCCTGTTTTAGGTGCATAGATATTTATAATGGTTATATCCTCTTGTTGGACTGACTCCTTTATCATTATATAATGTCCTTTGTCTCTTGTTACTTTCTGTGTTTTGAAGTCTATTTTATCTGGTACAAGTACTGCAACTCCTGCATTTTTCTCCCTATTGTTTGCAAAAATATCTTTTTCCATTCCTTACCTTTTATTCTGTGTGTGTCTTTGGATTTGAAGTGAGTTTCTTTTAGGCAACATATAGATGGATTTTGCTTTTTTATCCATTTGTTATTCTAGTCTTTTGACTGGTGCATTCAGTCCATTTACATTTAGGGTGATTATTGATAGATATGTATTTATTGCCATTGTAGGCTTTGGATTCACTGTTATCAAAGGTTCAAGCATAGGTTTTTCACTATCTAACAGTTTATCTCACTTCTATTTCAAACACAATCTAAAGGGTGTCACATTCTGTACTCTTTGTGTATCCGTAGAATGCCTTGGGCTAGGTGATTTAGTTTTGCATTTGCTTAGTAATTAATTGGTCTACCTCGTTTACTGTGGTTTTATTTTCTCTGGTGAAAGCAATTTAGCCTTAGGTGGACTTCCATCTAGAGCAATCCCTTTAAAATACACTGTAGAGAAGGTTGTGGGAGATAAATTCCCTCAGCTTTTGCTTATCTGGAAATTGTTTAATCCATGCTTCAATTTTAAATGATAATCTTGCTGGGTAGAGGATTCTTGTTTCAAGGCCCTTCTGTTTCATTGCATTAAATATATCATGCCACTCCATTCCGGCCAGTAAGGTTTCTGTTGAGAAGTCTGACGATAGCCTGATGGGTTTTCCTTCGTAGGTGACATTTTTTCTTTCTCTGGCCGCTTTTAATACTCTATCCTTGTCCTTGATTTTTGCCATTTTAATTATTATATGTCTTGATGTTGTCTTCCTTGGGTCCCTTGTGTTGGGAGATCTTTGCACTTCCATTGCCTGGGAGACTATATCCTTCCCCAGATTTGGGATGTTTTCAGCAATTATTTCTTTAAAGACACTTTCTATCCCTTTTCTCTGTCTTCTTCTTTTGGTACCCCTATAATGCGAATATTGTTCCATTTGGATTGGTCACACAGTTCTCTTAATATTCTTTCATTCCTAGAGATCCTTTTTCCTCTCTATGCCTCAGCTTCTTTGTATTCCTGTTCTCTAATTTTTATTCCACTTATCATCTCCTCTAACTCTTCTAGTATCCTTTTAAATCCCTGCATTGTTTCATTTCAGATACTGTATTTTTCAAAGTTTTGATCTCTTTCTTGAATTCATCCCTGAGATCTTAAATATATTTTTGTAGCTCCGTTAGCATGTTTATGATTTTTATTTTGAAATCTTTATCAGGAATATTGGTGATTTCAGTTTCACGGAGCCCTCTTTCTCATGATTGAGGGGTTTTGGATTGAACAAGCTTCTTCTGCCTTTTCATAATCCTGTGCAATACTGTAGAATAATAGCTTTGTGTAGGCAATGCCCTCTAGTGCCTCGAAGCTCTACTCTCTTGAGTTGCCCAGCATCTGGAGCAATGGCGGTGGTCACAGGCAAATGGCACTGGTGCCTGCTGGGAGGAAACAGCTCTTTCCTGCTTCCTGGCCACAGTGCCTGCCTCCACTGCCAGGGCGAGTGAGCTGATCACACAGGGAGCAGCCTCTTGGATATGCCCCTGTAGGTGCCATATGTGAGGCCGCACTCTGCTGGCCTGGCCTGAAGGCGGCGCAGCAGCTTTGCTAGTTGGTGCCCGCTGGGAGGAAGGAGAGGCAGGCTGAGTGTCATGGTGGGGGGGCCTTGAGACTGCATCGCCAGTTGGGGATGTAATGCCTGAAGCTCACAAAAGTTCCCAACTTGCTGGGCCAAGTGCATGATTTTCTCTACCTGTCCTTTCTCCTGTGCAGCAAGCTCTGTGCAATCCTTGCCCCTTTAGCAGTTGTCTCACTGTTGGTAAACCTTTCAAGGTGCCCACCTTTCTTATGTCTCATAGCAGTCAATTGTGGTCACCGGTTCTCCACAAGTAGCTGGATTCTCAGTCTCTCCAAGTATTCTGCCTGTCTTTTCCTTCAACCCCTCTAATCTTCAGAGCACCATGCAATGTGGGTTTGTGCTCCCAGAGTTTATCTCCAGGTATGGGTATTTAGCAGTCCTGGACTTCTGGTCCCTCCTTGCTCTGCATCTTTTCCTCCCACCAAGGAGCTGGGGTGGGGGGAGGGCTTGTGTCCTGCCCGATTGCAGCTGTGTTACTTTACCATTTTCCATGAGATCTGTTTTCCACAGATGTAGGTCATATCTTGCAATCTTCTTGCTAGTCACTCTTTTAGGATTAGTTGTATTTGCTGTATTTTCTTATTATATGTAGTTTTGGGAGGAAATTTCTGCCTCACTTCTAACACCACCATCTTCCCACCCCCCCACTAAAAAGTAGTTTTAAGTGCCTTTTTAATAGCTTTGTTGAGATATAGTGGACATATAGCCATTTGTACATATTTCAAGTGTATATTTTGATAAGTTTCTAACCTGTCCCTTCCCTCCTTTACCCACTAGTCCCCAAGCAAGTATTTATCTTCTTTAGGTTATTGTATAACAGTTTGCATTTTCTGGGATTTTATATAAATGTCATAGTATAATTTGCCCTCATTTTTTTCTTCCTTCTTTTATCTTTTTCAGAAACCACCAAGAAACTTCCCAAAATGTATCCTTTTGCATTTCCACCAATAGTGTATGAAAGTTCAATTTTCTCCAAATTCTCATTGATGCTTGGTATGACCAGTCTCTTTAATTTTAGGCATTCTAATAAATAAATAGTGGTATCAGATTGTGGTTTTAATCTGCAAGTCCTAATGACTAATGATGTTTAACATCATCTCTAGTACTTGTCACAATATATCATCTTGTGTGAAGTGTCTGTTTAACGCTTTTGCTAATTTTAAACAATTCATTTGTTTTAAAGATTTGTTTTATAATTGTTGAATTTAAGAGTTATTTACAAATTCTGGATACTCTTTTAAAAGATATATAGTTTGAAAAAATGTTCTTTTAGTCTATGGCTTTTAATTTAATACTCAACAGTGTAATAAAATTTGATTTATAAATTTGTTGATTTATGGTAATGATTTTGATGTTGAATATAAGAAATCTTTGTCTAATTTAAGGTCCAACTTGTAAGGTCAACTTAGAAATTTTATAAGTTTAGGTTTTATATTTAGGTCAGTGATCCATTTTGAGTCAATTCTTGCAAATGGTAAGAGATATTAATTTTTTGAAGTTAGTTATTGTTGTCATGTAGATATCAGCACCATTTTTTGAAAATATCATTTTTTCTCCACTGAGTTACCTCTGTTACCTTTGTGTAAAGTAAGCCTTCATATATATTTGAGCTCATTTCAGGATTCTATGGTCCCATTAGTGTATATCTTAGTGTTAATATCTTTCCTTAACTACAACTTCTTTACAATAAATCTTTATATCATGTAATGTTACTACTAAAATGTTCTACTTCTTTTAAGAAATTATTTAGTCACTCTAGATTCTTTGCATTTCTGTATATATTTTAGACTTTAGAATTCTTCTCATGACATTTTGATTAAGTTTATCTGATGATTAAATCAAGATGCCTGTAGTTTAGCTTATATCATTTATTCATTCATTCACTCATTCCACACATTTTCCTTTTATATATATATATATATATATATATATATATAGAGAGAGAGAGAGAGAGAGAGAGAGAGAGAGAAAGACATAAATATATCCTACTATATAAAAGGAAAATGTGTGGAATGAGTGAATATATATATATAGAGAGAGAGAGACACACACAGACATTTTTTTTAATCAAGCAAGTTTACAGGAAGTAAAGAGAAGGAATGATAGAGAACCTATAACTTCCAAAAGTATTTGAGAGGTAATAAGGATATTATTTTTTTGAAGATGTAAAATTTGAACTGCAGTGTATAAACTATAATAATGTCACCACTATTTCCAGAAAAATGTTAAGGATTTACCATTACCACATGAGTTGTGAATTCATACAGACCTTCTATTTACTACCCACTGAATTTTTGAAAATGAATAAGGGAAACCTCATTTAAAATGGAGTCTGGAAATCCTGAAGGAGGACCTCTCAAGAACTACCACTTCTGGTAAGAAGCATGCCTTGCATTCTGCCATAGAAAGAAGCTTACTTTATACACTAGCAGGATGAAGGAAGAATTTCTCTGGTCCAGCAACAGCTGAGACAATGAGAACTCAGCAAAACAGCCTCTCCCAGCTTCCTTCTATTCTCCTTATAAATGCAAGCCCCCTCCTCTGTTCACTGGATTTGCCTATGGTTTGCTTTTTCTGAATTGCAATTCCTCTGCTATTCCTGAATAAACTCATTTAGCTGATAAAATGACTGGCTTTTTTGTTTTTTAAGTCATCATACATACACTGATTTGATACATTTGATTAATACATTTTTGTGAAATTTGCTATTCATTTTATAAAGTGATTGAGGACTACAGTGAAATAACATAGTTCTTTCATAACATAGTCACTGTGTTTTGTCTACTCTATAATTTGTTAATGATACTAAAAGAAATTGCCCCTGTTGTTTACTGTTGAAGTACACACAAGCCATTTTAAGACATTTGACTTTTACTCCATAAGTTTAAAAGGATATAAAACATTTAAGGTGACTCATGATTCCTTGTCAGATGAATTTAGGGATAAATTAAATAAAAATTAAGATATTTGGGAAAGTTAATGAAGGTTAGTAATTTTAATTTGAAACAAAGTCAAAATTATTACTTCATACTTTTTTTGTAAACAATGTCAAAATAAAAATATAGGATGATTGTTCATCATAGAAGTAAATATTTAAGATATTCATTAAAATTAAAGAGCTGTTATTGTCATTCTAATGATAGTGATAATGGGAATTCAAATAATTCTAAAATAAATGTTTTCTAAAAGTGAAAAAATATCATGAACACTGTTGTGATATAAGCCTCCTGGTTTATTTATCTCTGCTTGAAATCTCCTCTTAATGCTTATATATATATATATATATATATATGCATTTATGTACATACTACAAACACATCATTTTATATCAGGCCCATAATGACAATATAATTCTTCATATGTAATATTTTTTCCATAACAACTATGATTTATTCCACTTAATTCACAATCAGTTTTTGCCTTTTCTTCATTATTCTGTGCCTCAGGAAGTTTATCTTTGTAGATTGCATTTCTGGGTGCTATTTCCCATTAATAGCTGGTTTAATTAGCAAGAATGCATCAGCAGACTAGAGGACAGGAGGGAAAAATATTGGGACATATATTCACTTTGAATTTTGATGGTGGACTTGCTTCTGTGTCCTCTCTTCCATGATTCTAGCCACCTGTGGATCCAGAGACGCCATTTTCCTATTATCCCTATTATCCTTCTGGGACTTGGATAGGAAATGGCTTTGGGCTGTAGTTAGTCCTTGGCTTATTCAATATCTTTTGTTTCTTCCCTCAACCTTTTCCACAATTCTATGAATAGTATATTCATCAAATTACCTTCAAAATTCCAGATGAATTCTTCACGATTCTGTTAGGACCCTAACTAATACAACACATTTGGAAAAAAGTTTAATAGTATTACATATACTGAAATGGAAACTTCAAAGGTTAAATGAACTTTTTTGGTTTCCATAATATGTCAGATGTGGAAGCCAGTTTCATTCATTCACCAATTAGAAAGTGTATGTCTGTGATGTTATATAGTCTCTGATGATACCTAGACGAATAAACATGGCCTCTATACTCAGAAGAGAACAGATTGTTGAGAAAACAGTTTCCCTCTAAAATATTATATACCTGAGGTAAGCAAATTCACTAATACAAAAACTATATATCATCACTGTAGTGTGAACAAGGAAATCTATTTAAGTATGATGGTAAGTCACAGTAAATACTCTGGAGGAGCTTAAATAATTCTATTTTATATTCTTAAGATATATCTGGATTTGGCTCATTTTGTCTATACCCTTAAAGTAAGCTAGGCTTTTAACTTTAATTTTAACATTTGTTCAGGGAAGATGTATTATTGAAAAACGACATGTAGATTCAAATAATGAGAGACTCAATGTAATGTTTTTTTTGCATAGCTGTTTCCACCATTGATATTTACATGAGGTATTGAAAAGATTGCCAAAGCCAAGTCACACAAGAAATGATATATTATAAAACATTAAAATGCTGTTATCAAAGAATATTTAATGATACAGGAAAATAATTGATATAAATTTTTAATAAAAACTGATTTAGGATTTGTGAAATTTCTTGGACTCTGAGAGAAAGAAGCAAAATACCATTCTGTAGAAACACATTTACAACTGAAATATGAGGAAATTATAAATGATTAAATGACTCTGATAATGATGAACTTACCTTAAAAGATTTAAAACAATTTAATTTACCAAAAGCAAGCACAAAAGTCCAAAGAATTAGCATCCAGAGAAAAATTTAGAATGAATATAATAAATATTAGCATGTTTAAAAATATAAAAGAAAAAAATAGGACCCCTACCCCCCCAAATCAATCATACAATTCCATGGAAAGGGCAATAATACAAAAAAATCAAAGAGAAATTATAATACAAATCAAATATGGTTGTCAAAATTTAGATGAGTAATGAGTGGTCATCTTAAATGGGGCAAGATCAACCTATGTGATAGGTAGTTAAAAATATGTTGACCCCAAAAAATGCATTGAGGGGCATATGCCCGAAGGACAGAGCAGCCAACTGAAAGAGTTCCCAATGGCCAAAGCTGGGGCAATTTGAACAACAAAGTGAAGTGGCAAAACACCCCAAGGTAGAAAATAAATCTATGAGTTGATACAGATATACATACATAAATTGAATAAATAAATTAATAAGAGAGAAGAGTCAAGTCTCTGATGCAGAATTCCAAATGATTCATTTAAACACTGTCTTTAAAGTACAGGGATATAATCCCCCACTTTTAAATGGGAGCTGTGCATACTGACTTCCTTCTCCCAAATGTAGTGTTTAAAAGTGATCAAAACCTGACTTCATAATGAAGAAATCTGACAAATACTACTTCAGCCAGGTTATCTAGATCAATATCTACCTAGTATGTAAATAATACTGATGGTGTGCATCCTTGATATGATGAGTTGAAAATCTTACTTTAACTTTCTAGTCATTCTCCCCAAAACCCATAACCCCAGTCTAATCATGGCAAAAACACCACATAAATTCCAAGATAGGAGCATCTTTCAAAATACTAGACCAGTATTCTCCAAAACTATCAAAGTCATCAGAAACAAGAAAAGTCTGAGCGATAGTCACGCTAATAGGAGTCTATGGAAACATGATGACTTATGTCAAGGTGATATCCTGGGTGGGATCATGGAATAGTAAAAGATTTCAGGTAAAACTAAGAAAAGTTTAATAAGCTATGGATTTTATTTAATAATCAATATGGTTGGTTCATTAATTTTAAGAAATGCAACACATCAATGTAGGATGGTAATAATAGGGGAAACTGAGTGAGAGTATATGTGAACTTTCTACTACCTTCTCAGCTTTTCTGTAAATCTAAGCTGTTTTAAAAAATGAAAATCTATCAATGTAACAACATAAAGAGTTCAAAAATAGACATACTTTGCTCTTTACACATTGACGTTTGACAAAGATCAAAGATCAAAGGCATGAAGCAGAGAAAGACACACACATTCTATTGGAAAAACTGAGTTGCTATATGCAAAAAAGTAAGCTGATTCATACTCCACACTGTACCAAAAACAATGTATATTCAATATTGGTCCTAGATATAAATGTCAAGTTTAAAGTTGCAATACTTGAAAATTTGATAGGACTTGCCATCCGTGAAAACTATTTATTATGGGACTGAATGCCTCAATCTCTCCAGAAATGGGGTAGTATTTTTGTTTTATTATGTTGGTAGATAATTTTAGGGGCTTCTACATGGCCTTTTGTATCATAACCCTCACTTCATGGGTTGGAGAAACAATGTGCAGATTTGCATGGGGCTGAATAAAACTGTTCCAGCTATGCATTCCTGAACTGGATAAATAGACCCAGGGAAGATAAGAAAACCAGTAAGTCCACTGAGAGACAGACCTAAGTATAAAACTCCATTAATCTGATTTCTGAAAATCTCTTAACTGGTGGCTCTCAATGACTGGATTTTTCAAGAATTAGTGTCAATTCTGAACAATCCGATGAAATAATGTTGCCTCTTGGAATTGTTCCCTTGTAATTATATATCCCAATACACATTCATACACACTTATTTCATTAGTTACAAATGAGAAAAAACATGTTTTTGTACTTATTTCTTGAAATGTACTGGAAGCTCAGTAAATGTATGCTAAATAGATGGGTTGATTGTTGGACAGGGAAGAGTCGGGGTGGATGATTACTTATCATTTACTTCTACTTTTGAAAATTGCCTGCTTAAATTATTATATTTCTGTACATAGATTTTCCAGTTTCCAATTAAGTATTTTTAAAAGTATCTATATGAATTTTCATACTAACTTTTACTTGCTTGAAACTATGTGGAATTTTAAAATATTTTCTTGTCAAATACACCAATTAAAACACAGAGATTGACAGAACATATTAAAAAGCAAGACCCAACTATATGTCATCTACAAAAAATCATCTTTAAATGTACAGATATAAATGAAAATGGATGGATAAAATTATATCATGTTAACACTAATTGTATTTTGGTTTTACACTTGGAATGCCCTGCCTTCACTGAGACTGGTTTTGGTCTAAATTTTTTTGTGCTTTCTATGTTTTTTTCATATTTAAATAATTAGTGTACCTCAATTAACATCATTAAGTGAATCAAGTTTCTTAGGCCTCCATATGATTATGTTAAAAGTTAACTAAGTGAACTTCCCATCATTCACAGATTTGAATAACCACCTTTTAGCTGGTCAAGTTTTTTGAAATTCCTAGATTATTATTATCAGAGGAATTCTGTTGTTTTTCCTATAGTCTAATTATTTTATAAGGCAATGGTAAAAGAAAAAGAATTCCAAAGGATAAATATCAAACCAATTTTGTTTTGAAAAAGAAAGTAATTTTTAAAAGTAAGGTAACTTTACCCTTATTGATTTTTCAGGCCTCTTCTGGTAAATTTTCTTTCTCTTCCAAAATATGAAAAGTGAAGACTAATCTGTCTTATGAGAGACAGATGGAAAGAAACTCATTCACAGACAAGCTCCCAGAACACTTTTTCCAGGGTGAAATGACATGGCCATTGCCTCAGTAAGTAAGATGATTGACAGCAGTACATTCAACTCAAGATTTCTCATTTATATGAGTATCAGGTTTCCTCAATGCTCCAATGAAAATTTTATTTTTAACTGTGCAAACAACATTTAAATATACATGTGTATATATAATACATATAAAAATGAATCAATGAGAAAGTAAAGTGTTAGGAAGGGATGCTTACTCCCATCCCTGGTCCCAACCCAGTCTAAGAGATGTCACACAAGAGGGACATATGTGGACCTTCAAACAAAATTTTAAAAATGTAAAGAAACTCTGGAAAATGAAAGGGTGGTTGTTAAATGAGAACGTTCTAGTCCAAGTGAAGTAAGGTTTGATGCCACAGTGGGGGATAGTTTATGAAAGTTTTATCTCCCTACTAACATACTTAAGAATGACAAACAGCAAAACCATCTAGGAACATAAGATTTGCCATGGTTTCAATACAGCAGTGCTGGGATGGGAGGATCCCATGCAGGCAGATCTCCCAGCAGTAAGTGTTAATTGCTAAATCCTCTGTCCACTACCCTCTAAGGTATGGACAATTACAATTTTAGGAGAATGTCAGTGCCCAGAGTGGAAATACACACAAGTCAGACATATCTGGTAAGAAAGTATCAAATAGAGGTAAGAGAAAAGGGAATGGCTTTTGTCATGTCCTGTCATGACAGTCGGGCTTTCTCTGTCCTCCTTCTTTATTGAACAGCAACCCTGCCACAAAAAGCCAAAAGGATGGCAAAACTCAATTCTGATTTTTGGATTTCTATTTTTCTACCTTACAAGCTGATAACTAAATCTATCAGAAAAAAATGAGTTCATGTTAATTTCATGTAAAAATTAAGCATAAATTATCCACCATCAAATACTATACATGTGAGTCATTAAAATCCTTAGTTATAACTTCTACTTTTGTCTTGCTATTACAAATGGGTGAGATGATAGCTTCAAAAATTAAATAATATTTTACAGTCTATTTTTAATTTCTAAAGATATTTTATAGAATAACCTTCCTTATCTTCATATTTTTTTGTCTAAATGAAATGTTTCAACTTAACATAAAAAATATTTATCAAAATGCCCAAATATGCAAAAGTATTTAAAGTGCTAAAAATATGTGCATTTTATTTGCTTACATTATTTTTATACAATTAAGGAAAACTAAGTGAGAATATTTATTATTTCTTCTCATTATGTGAGAAGGTATCACAAGATAAAGTGCAAAATATTCTAAATTCAACAGTGAATTTGAGGACATGTAACACTGGTCTCGTGTATAGAGACAAAAAAAAAAGGCAGCAAAGACCAAAGCTAAAAGAAAACAGTCCTCCATAATTTATCAAATTGTACCAACATGATTACTTTAAATCCTACATTTTTGAGTGGTAAATAAACTTTAGGAACTCAGAGTTTTATTTTTATATGTTTAATCCTTTATTAGTAAGTTTTGTAATAGCAGCTGCCCCTCTACCCTGTGAAGTGCTTGTTTTGCATTTCTTTTTGCCTGAGAGTCTCCTTCTCAGCAGTGTTTCAGAACTGAGAGTGTTGCTTGTGGTGATAAGAGCTTGAAGCCTCAGTAGCATGCTGAGTACTCCAGGGTTTCCAAAAAAACCAACTAAGACCCCACACCTATAAAATCAGAAGAACAGCAAGATTCTGACAACAGTAAGTACAGCAGTAAGGTAAAAAAAGAATAAAGCAGGTAAATTAATCATAATCTATTCTTACTTTTGTAGAGATTCAGATTCAGCTATTTTTGTAGTACAGTTGGACCTTCCACTAATTTCTGGTTTCACTTTAAATTCCCGGTTACAACCTGCAAGGAAAAATGTTTTTTATTAATGAGGTCTAAATATGTAAAACTTTTCCAAAACTGTTTCTAAAGCAGGTTTCCAAATGCCTTGCAATATGCCCAACCAATATGTTTAAGAACAGTTAAATTAAGATGGTGAAAACTAATGAAGGATTAAATGGGCTAGCCATTATCTGCCCCAGCAGCTTGTATACTAAGTAATCATGAATTTAATTTTTTCTTTTAAAAGAATCAGGGCTTTTCTTTTCTTTTTTTTTCAATATGAAATTTTCTGTAGAGGCAAGAGAGGGCCATTTTTTTCCCCCAAAATGATTAAGTACAATCTAGTTTTCTCAAGCATCCCCACCTGTGTTTACAGATAGAGTTTCATAATAGGATTTAACCAGGATGTCACCACCTCTTTTCTATAACCTCAGATATAAGAACTGCAGTCTTTTGAAATAATCCTTCTAAATATTTCTGGGGTATCTTACATGAGTTCATGAGCATGGCCTCTCCTATCAGTCATTGCAGCTCTGAAAGGCATGAGCTAAGGACAACCTTATCCATGAAGCGTCTCATCTGCTGACCACTAGCTTCCTAGGTTTGAAACAGCCACAGCATTTTAAAAACTAATTAATTAGTCAAATTGAGATCACTCTTTCCCATTGGTTTTCTTAAAAAACAGATGATATGTGCTTCTGAACACATGATTTATGAAGTAACTCTTCATACTTTCTTTTTTTTTTTTCCTTTAATGTCCCCACTCTTCAGAATTCAGGAATTTCTATACCAAAAATATATAAAGGGGATTATTTATTTAACACTTAAAACATTAATAAACGTTAACCCACAATTAAGAATAAATATGAAAAATGTTTAGCTATAAAGATTTATATAGTTATAAAGATTTCTTAAATGACATATAGGTACATTCTGATTTGAATATATTTCTTTTGATCTCACAGTTGATATCTGTTTAATCAAAGATCAAACTTAGAGCCCTATTTTAAGTCTGTGTCTCTCCATTGTTGGTCTACTTATTTGTACTTCATCTTTCCATAAATAGCAGTCACAAGGGCCTCATATGAAGCACAACTGTAATGGAGTAGAACAAGTTACAGTCTGGATAGCACACACAATACTGAACTCAGAATCTTTTTTTTTCTCTTCTGTCAATCAAAGATTTTTCAGTTTGTCACACACAATGTACCTGAATCTCAGTAAACTTCTTAGCCCCAGTGTAAATCATGTTTGGTGATCTACCCCTTTAGCTTTTCAGGCATATCCAGACCTCTCTGTTTTCACTTTAACTGTAAATCTGTTATACTAACCAATTTTATCTTTAATTTCAAAGATAAATCAGGATGGTAAATCCCTCCAGAAAATGGCAGCTAAAAAGTTTATGTAAAATTGGTAGCTTTGCACTAATTATGTGATCTTCCATTTCAATTAAATGTTATTAAAATGTGCAACACAAAAGAGAAGAAATTATGAAAGAATTTATTGACTCACATTGGACTCACTTGCATTTTTGAGATACTAGAGCAATATATATGATATTTTAATCAATAATTAGGCCTATCAGATGTCACTTGACATGATTTTCAATTCTGAATAAGTATCATTGTGTATTAATCATATCCCTCTGCTACATTCACTAGGAACATTATCACACAGATCAAACCAATCTAAAATGAAAAGCAGGGTCATATTTAAGAGTAAAACAGACACAAAATGCCAGTGTAAGAGGTTTGGGTATGTGTTGGGGAATTTCTTATTTTAGAGTATATGGATTTGTATAATAATTGCTTCAGTCCTTTTTGGCTCCATCTGTTGGAGCCATTCTTCTGTGGTAGGCTGTCTCTCTTATGTATCATTTTCTGTAAAAGGTTATCTAAAGAGGTAAATGAAGGATCACGATCTCAAGTCCTTTTTAGAAATCATAGAGATATTGCACACAATAATTTTTTTAATGCTTTCATATTTTTAATAAAGCAACTGAAACAATGAGCCAATGGCCTGACACTCAATTCCTTAAAGCTTTCATAATTCAATAAATTTTCTTACAACTACTAGCAACACTGACCTGAGTTTTTGAAAGAATAAATGACTTGCCCAAAGCAGTATCATCAATGAGTCATTTTGAAAATCTAACTTAATGAACAAAAGTTATAGCTTTATGACAATGACCCACAGCAAACTGCACAGACATAACTCAGCTGTAAAAAAGGATTTAGATTTGTTCTTCAGTTGCTTCTTGAGCTTTATGACAGAATCTTATGTTAGATTTTTTTTTAATGGTGAAGATAGATAATGACCTAGGCAGATTATCTTTAGTTCCTACACTGCTCCTACACTGTTCCTACACTGTAGTTCACTACTTTGTTAATGTAGAACCACCTGAAAGGCATCATGGACATTACTATTAATGATTGAAAAAGAGTGAGTAATCAAGCTGAACACAAAAGTTTTGGAATTTCTACACACACACACAATGTGCAAAAGAATATCTTTTAGTTAATTAAGACATATCCACAATAAATGTTTACCTTGCAATTAAGTACTGAAAAATGTTTCAAACAGTTACACAGAAAATAGAAGTATTACACGCATACATTTTGTCTTTCAACATTTGGCTCCTCTTGATTCCAAAGAAGACTGTCTCTATTTAGCCATACATCAAACTCAGATTCTTTTTTTTTTAATTTATTTTGGTATCATTAAACTACAACTACATGTGCAATATTATGGTTATTAAACTACCCCCCTTATCAGGTCCCCTCCACCAACTCTATTACAGTCACTGTCCATCAGCATAGTGAGATGCTATAGAATCATTACTTGTCTTCTCTGAGTTGTAAAGCCCTCCCTGCGCCCCCCCCAACATTACATCTGCTAATCCTAATGCCCCTTTTTGCCCCCTTGTTGCTCCCTTCCCACCCATCCCCAGTCCCTTTCCCTTTGGTAACTATTAGTCCATTCTTGGGTTCTGTGAGTCTTCTGCTGTTTTGCTCCTTCAGTTTTTTTTTTCTTTCTTCTTATACTCCACATATGAGTGGGATCATTTGATATTTGTCTTTTTCTGCTTGGCTTATTTCACCAAGCATAATACCCTCTAGCTCCTTCCATGTTGTTGCAAATGGTAGGATTTGTTTTCTTCTTATGGCTGAATAATATTCCATTGTGTATATGTACCACCTCTTCTTTATCGATTCACCTACTGATGGACACTTAGATTGCTTCCATTTCTTGGCTATTGTAAATAGTGCTGAGATAAACATAGGGGTGCATATTTCTTTTTAAAACTGGGCTGCTGCAGTCTTAGGGTAAATTCCTAGGAGTGGAATTCCTGGGTCAAATGGTATTTCTATTTTTAGCTTTTTGAGGAAACTCCATACTGCTTTCCACAGTAGTTGAACTAATTTGCATTCCCACCAGCAGTGTAGGAGGGTTCCCCTTTCTCCACATCCTCATCAACATTTGTTGTTGTTTGTGTTTTGGATGTTGGCCATCCTCACTGGTGTGAGGTGATAACTCATTGTGGTTTTAATTTGCATTTCTCTGATGATTAGCAATGTGGAGCATCTTTTCATGTGCCTGTTGGCCATATGAATTTCTAATTTGGAGAAGTGTCTATTCATGTCCTCTGCCCATTTCTTAATTGGATTATTTGTTTATGTTTCTTGAGGTGCGTGAGTTCTTTATATATTTTGGATGTCAACCCCTTATCAGATACATCATATATGAATATATTGTCCCATACTGTAGAATGTCTTTTTGTTCTACTGATGGTGTCTTTTGCTGTACAGAAGCTTTTCAGCTTGATATAGTCCCACTTGTTCATGTTTGCTATGTTTCCCTTGCCGAGGGAGATATGTTCATGAAGCAGTCACTCATGTTAATGTCCAAGAGATTTGTGCCTATGTTTTTTTCTAAGAGTTTTATGGTTTCATGACTTACATTCAGGTCTTTGATCCACCTTGAGTTTACCTTTGTGTATGGGGTTAGACAGTAGTCCAGTTTCATTCTCTTACATGTAGCTGTCCAGTTTTGCCACCAGCTGCTGAAGAGGCTGTCATCTCCCCATTGTATATCCAAGGCTCCTTTATCAAATATTAATTGACTGTATATGTTTGGGTTAATGTTTGGATTTTCTATTCTGTTCCACTGGTCTGTGGGTCTGCTTTTGTGCCAATACCAAATTGTCTTGATTACTATGGCTTTGTAGTAGAGCTTGAAGTCAGGGAGCGTAATTCCCCCTGTTTTATTCCTCCTTCTCAGGATTGCTTTGGCTATTCAGGGTCTTTTGTGGTTCCATATGAATTTTAGAATTATTTGTACCAGTTCATTGAAGAAAGCTGTTGATAGTTTGATAGGGATTACGTTTAAGTAGTATAGCCATTTTGACAATAGTTAGTCTTCCTAGCCAAGAGCATGGGATGAATTTCCATTTGTTAGTGTCCTCTTTAATTTCTCTTAGGAGTGTCTTGTAGTTTTCAGGGTATAGGTCTTTCACTTCTTCGTTAGGTTTATTCCTAGGTATTTTATTCTTTTTGATGCAATTATGAATGGAATTGTTTTTCTGATTTCTCTTTCTGTTAATTCATCATTAGTGTATAGGAAAGCAACAGATTTCTGTGTGTTAATTTTGTATCCAGCAACTTTGCTGAATTCAGATATTAGTTCTAGTAGTTTTGGAGTGGAGTCTTCAGGGTTTTTTATGTACAATATGTCATCTGCAAATAGTGACAATTTGACTTCTACTTTACCAATCAGGATGCCTTGTATTTCTTTGTTTTGTCTCATTGCTGTAGCTAGGACCTCCAGTACTATGTTGCATAACAGTGGAGAGAGTGGGCATCCCTGTCTTGTTCCCGATCTTAGATGAAAAGCTTTCAGCTTCTTGCCGTTAAGTATGATGTTAGCTGTGGGTTTGTCATATGTGGCCTTTATGATGTTGAAGTACTTGCCGTCTATACCCATTTTGTTGAGAGTTTTAATCATGAATGGATGCTGAATTTTGTCAAATGATTTTTCAGCATCGATGGAGATGATCATGTGGTTTTTGTTCTTTTTGTTGGTGTGATGGATGATGTTGATGAATTTTCGAATGTTGTACCATCCTTGCATCCCTGAGATGAATCCCACTTGATCATGGTGTATGATCCTCTTGATGTATTTCTGAATTCGGTTTGCTAATATTTTGTTGAGTATTTTTGCATTTACATTCATCAAGGATATTGGTCTGTAATTTTCTTTTTTAGTGAGGTGTTTGCCTGGTTTTGATATTAGAATGATGCTGGCATCATAGAATGCGTTTGGACGTATTCCCTGCTCTTCTATTTTTTGGAAAACTTTAAGGAGAATGGGTGTTATTTCTTCTCTGAATGTCTGGTAGAATTCAGAGGTGAATCCACGTTTCCCGGGGGTTTTGTTCTTGGGTAGTTATTTGATTACCAATTCAATTTTGTTGCTGGTGATTGGTCTGTTTAGTTTTTCTGTTTCTTGCTTGGTCAGTCTTGGAAGGTTGTGTTTTTCTAAGAAGTCGTCCAATTTTCTAGGTTTTCCAGCTTGTTAGCATATAGATTCTCATAATGTTCTCTTATAATACTTTGTATTTCTGTGGGGTCTGTCATTATTTTTCCTTTCTCATTTCTGATTGTGTTTATGTGTGTAGATTCTCTTTTTCTCTTAGTAAGTCTGGCTAGGTGTTTATCTATTTTGTTTATTTTTTCAAAGAACCAGCTCTTGGTTTCATTGATTTTTTCTATTGTTTTATTCCTCTCAATTTTATTTATTTCTCCTCTGATCTTTATTATGTCCCTACTTCTGGTGACTTTGGGCTTGATTTGTTCTTCTTTTTCCAATTTCAGTAATTGTGTCTTTAGATTATTCATTTGCGAATGTTCTTCCTTCTTTAAATAGGCCTGGATTGCAATATACTTTCCTCTTAGAACTGCCTTTGCTGCATCCCACAGAAGTTGTGGCTTTATATTGTTGTTGTTATTAGTCTCCATATATTGTTTGATTTCTGTTTGGATTTGGTCATTAACCCATTGATTAATTAGGAGAATGTTGTTAAGTCTCCATATATTGGTGAGCCTTTTTATTTTCTTTCTACAATTTATTTCTAGTTTTATATCTTTGTTATCTGCGAAGTTGCTTGGTAGAATTTCAATATTTTTGAATTTACTGAGTTCTTTTTGTGGCCTAGTATGTGGTCTATTCTGGAAAAAGTTTCATGTGCACTTGAGAAGAATGTGTATCCTGTTGCTTTTTGGGTGTAGAGTTCTGTAGATGTCTGTTAGGTCCATCTGTTCTAGTGTGTTGTTCAGTGCCTCTGTGTCTTTACTTATTTTCTGTCTGGTTGATCCTTTCTTTGGAGTGACTGGTGTGTTAAAGTCTCCTAAAATGACTGCATTGCTTTCTGTTTCCTCCTTCAATTCTGTTAGTATTTGTTTCACATATGCTGGTGCTCCTGTGTTGGGTGCATATGTATTTTAAATGGTTATATCCTCTTGTTGGACTGACCCCTTTATCATTATGTAATGTCCTTCTTTATCTCTTGCTACTTTCTTCATTTTGAAGTCTATTTTGTCTGATACAAGTACTGCAACACCTGCTTTTTACTCCTTGTTGTTTGCATGAAATATCTTTTCCATCTCTTCACCTTTAGTTTGTGTATATATTTGGGTTTGAGGTCAGTCTCCTGTAAGCAGCATATAGATGGATCATGCTTTTTTATCCATTCAGTAACTCTGTGTCTTTTGATTGGTGCATTCAGTCCATTTACATTATGGTGCTTATCAATAGATATGTACTTATTGCCATCGCGGGCTTTAGATTCGTGGTTACCAAAGGTTCAAGGGTAGCTTCTCTACTATCTAAGAGTCTAACTTAACTTTCTTGTTAAGTTATTGTAAACACAGTCTGATGATTCTTTATTTCTCACCCATCTTATTCTTGCTCCTCCCTTCTTTATATACTAGGTGTTTCATTCTTTGCCTTTAGTTAGTATTTGGATGGTCTGCTTTCTTTGCTATGATTTTATTTTCTCTGGTGACCTCTTTTTAGCCTTATGAGTGCTTCTATCTAGAGTAGTCCTTTAAGATATCCTGAAGAGGTGGTTTATGGGAGGCAAATTCCCTCAGCTTTTGCTTGTCTGTAAATTGTTTAATCCGTCCCTCATATTTAAGTGATAATCGTGCTGGATACAATATTCTTGGTTCAAGGCCCTTCTGTTTCATTATGTTAAATATATCATGCCATTCTCTTCTGGCCTGTAAGGTTTATGTTGTGAAATCTGATGATAGTCTGATGATTTTCCTTTGTAGGTGTTTTTTTTCTCTCTCTCTCGCTGCCTTTAATACTGTGTCCTTATCTTTGATCTTTGCCATTTAATTATTATATGTCTTGGTGTTGTCTTCCTTGGGTCCTTTGTGTTGGGAGATCTGTATGCTTCCATGGTTTGATGGACTATTTCCTTCCCCAGTGTGGGAAAGTTTTCAGCAATTATTTCTTCAAAGACACTTTCTATCCCTTTTTCTCTCTCTTCTTCCTCTGGTACTCGTATAATGTGAATATTGTTCCATTTGGATTGGTCACTCAGTTCTCTTAAAATTCTTTCATTCCTAGAGATGCTTTTATCTCTCTCTGGCTCAGTTTCTCTGTATTTCTGTTCTCTGATTTTTATTCCATTACAGTCTCTTGTATCTCGTCCAGTCTGCTGCTAAGCCCGTCAGTTGCTTGTCTCATATCTGCATTGTCTTTCCTCACTTCCCTCACTTTCTCCCTTAGCTCTTGCATATTTCTCTGTAGATCCATCAGTATGGTTATGACTTTTATTCTGAATTCTTTTTCAGGAAGATTGTGCATGTCCATCCCATCAGGCTCCCTCTCTGGGTTTGTCTGGGTAAGCTTTGTTTGTACCATATTCCTCTGTCTTTTCATGGTGATAGAAGTGGTCAGAAAAAGAAAAAAAGAAGAAAGGGAAAATAGAGAAAAAAAAAAGCACGCCTGTCAGGTGTAGTTTCTGTGAGGATCCTATAGGTGTCATTGCTGCTCCACTATTCCACAGCCACGCCGCTCCACCGGTCCTTTGTGACTCTGGCCGGGGAGGGAACGAATGGGAGGCTGCTGATTTCTGTGGGAATTCTCGGTGCGACTGCTTTTCCCAGCTGCAGTCCAAGGGGACCGAAATTCCCCAGGACTCCCAGCCTGCTTGGCTGAGTGCACTGGGCTGATCCTGCTCCTCCGTTGGGCCCTTGTCTCTTTAAGACCCTAAGAAAGCATGCACTTTTCTTTTGTGCCAGAGAACCAGCTGAGTGGAACTCCCCTCTTGGATCCTGTACCTCTGCCCCTCAAATCTCTGATACACCACGTGAATTGTGTCAGTGCTCCCAGTGCAGATCACCAGGACTGGTTATTTGGCGGTCCTGTGCTTCAACTCCCTCCCAGCTCTGAATCCTCTCCTCCCACTGGTGCCCTGGGGTGGGGAGTGCTTGGGTCCTGCTGGGTCGTGGCTCTGTATCTTACTTGCTTTGCGGGGTGCCGAGTCCTCTCAGGTGTAGCTGCAGGCTGGGTGTTGTCCTGTATCTTCTGGCCTCTCTTTTAGGAATAGTTGTATTTGTTGTATTTTCATAAATATATTTGGTTTGGGGAGGAGATTTCTGCCACCTTGCTCATGCTGTCATCTTCCCGGAAGTCCTCCAAACTCAGATTTTTGCATTAAACTTGATCAAACTCTGTTTCATCATTGTTAGTCTTCTTATTTTTACTTCTTCATTTCACAAATACATGTTTCAAGAGTTTTACATTTTCCCTCTGCCAATTCAAATTTCAGGCATCCTAACAGAACAACTCTGCAATAAATGCTGCAAGATAGGGAAGCTTCCTTGTTTGATGTTACTTTACTGCTATTGTAGTCCTCTGAAATAGAATTGTTTTTTTTTCATATAAGATATAAAATTTTTGTAGTTTTCTGAAATAGATTTATTATATTTTTGTTCAGTTTTCACTATGGTAATTTATTTTTCTGTATTACATTTCCAATGCATTCATTTGTATGCTGGTTAGATTATACTAACTTCAGATTATAATAAAATACTAATTCATATGTAACACTGTGGCAGGCAGAAATCTAAGGTGGCCCCCAATATCCTTGCTCCTTGATGTACACACCATGCATAATCCCAAGAAATGATGAATAAGATGGATTTTACCCCTGGAATTAGGTATGGTACATAGCATAATTGACTTTGAGAAAGGAAGATTATCTGGGTTGAGACTGATTTAGTCATTTGAGCCCTTAAAAGAGACTAGGATCTCTCTGAAGTCAGAATTTCAAAGTATGAGAGGAAGATTTCCCATTGTCAGTCATTTGACAAGGAAAGTGGGTAGCCTCTAGGAGCTGAAATTGTCAGCTTTTGCTAGAAACTTCAGTCTGCAGATACCAAAATCATTGTTATTTGAGGAATATCAGATACCCAAGCAACAATTTAGGCTAGTAGTACCCACTCACTCTATGTCTCTTGGAGTTTACATTTGTTTGGATCCACTTTGAATTATTTCCCAGTCATTTCATATATTGGGGCCAACACAATTACCAAATGGGATATACATGTCCATAGGAACTAAAACTGCTTTACATAGAATTGTCCCTTTCTTCATTGTTTTTGCAATGATTCTAAATACCCCAACACTTTGTTTTAAGCCTTGTAAACCATGGACAGCAAACCAGACAGGCAGTGCCTAGACTTCTGGCTGAAGGAACTGTGAGCTAAAAAAATGTGTTATTTTAAGACACTGTGTTGTGGTAACTTGTTATATGGCAATAACATATATTAATTAAAGCAGTAACTACAATATATGAAACTTTATATTTACTTATTAAACAATAATTATGGAACTATTATTACCTCTGTTTTATAATGAGAATGCAAGGAACATGGTTGAGGGGAATGACTTGCCTTGAATCTGGCTTTGGATTTGAAACTGGTCTATCTGCATATAAGATAAAATTTTATCCACTGTATTTTGTATTATCTGTCATATTTTCCTCCTATGCTGTGATCTGAACCAGTGTCTTTACTGTCTTCAATAATTAAGTTACTAAATAGATGGAATTCAAAAATTATCCAAATAACCAATAGCAAGACAGGAAAAAAAATAGAAATGTAAAACAGTAAAAGCAAACATAAAACAAAAACTAAAGTGCAAATATAAGCCTGAACATACCAATAAGTACATTAAATATAAGAAGTCTAAATATACAAATTGCTAGAAATTTCAAAGCTGGATTGAAAATATGACCTAACTATGTATTGTTGATAAGAAAAATCTCTTCAAATATAATGATTATAGGCAAGTTGAAAGTAAAAATACAGCAGATATATATGATATAAATGTGAAAGGAAAGAAATAGTGGCTATATTTATATTAATGCAATATACTTCAGAGAAAATAAAATTTCCAGAGACAGAAAAGAACATTATATAATAATAAAATGGTCAGACTACCAAAGAGACATTGCAATCCTAAATGTATATGTGCTAAACAACAAAACTACAGATTATGTGATCGAAACATGATTGAATTAAGATGAAAATATATAAATAGTTGGTGGCTTCAATACTCTCTCAAAATTGATAGGACTAGACAGAAAAAAAAAAGATCAGAAAATACTATCAATCAACAGATAAAAATGAAATTCATAGAACACTTTACCCAACAACAGCAGTGTCTAAATCTGTTCAGGCTGCTATAACAAAATACCACAAATTGAGTGTCTTATAAACAACAAAAATTTATTTCTCACTGTTATGGAGTCTTGGAAGTCTAAGAGCAGGGTGCTGGCAGATTTGATATCTGGTGAGAGTCCACTTTCTGGTTCATACCATGGCACATTTTCACTGTGTCCTCACATAGTGGAAATAATGAGCAACCTCTCTGGGATCTCTTTTATAAGGTACTATCTTTTATAATCTCAGTTATGAGGACTCTACCCTCATGACCTAATCACTTTCCAAAAGTCCCACCTACTTATGTTATCACCTTGTGGTTAGGATTTCAACATACGAATTTTGGAAGAATCAAAACATTCAAGCCATCACAAGCAAAATACACATTTCCTTCAGAAAATATACCAAGACAGAATATATCCTGGACCATAAAACAAGTCACCATAAATTTAAAAGAAATTTAATTACACAGAGAGTGTTTTCTGATTACAGTAAGATTAAACTAAAAATTAGTAACATAGAGATAATAAGAAAAACTTGAAAACAAGATGTATCACACAAAACCAAGAGCAAGAATACTCTTGGTGAACATGATAAACAGAGTAAACATGGATTAAAAGAGAGTAGTATGTATGTGGAGAAGAGTCCCCAAGGTCGTGGTTGTCTAAGTGTGGTTCCCAGACTAGCAGCAACATCTCGAAGCATGGGTGCATTCTAGACCTACCAAATTAGAAATTCTGGAGGAAAGGTACACCAGTTTGTAATTTAGGAAACACTGTAATGGATTTTGATACACACTAAAGTTTGAGAATCACTGGAATAAGAGAAAATTCTAGAAAACTATAAATAAATAAGCAAAAGCAAAATACATTTGAAGGAGAACCAAGTGAAACCAATTCCCTGGAAATTTTGTTTGTTGTTTTCTTCAACTGTAATGTGATTATTAAATACCAGTATGTGAACTACTGTGAGCTAAATTCTTCATCCTTGTTGGACTTTTTTTTCCCCCGACAAAGCCTCTAGGGTCTTCATTCTAAGTCATTAACTGATTTCCTTTTATCTGTAGGATAATCAAAGAATGACGTATACTTAACAAAATAATAACTCTGCTAAGAAGATCATTGAGGGATGGGGATATTTAGGGAAACGCAAGCCTGTTTTTCTTGTGACATATAGGAAGAGAATTAAAAACATTCTATTATAAAAACACGTTTTACAAGTCAGCCTTGTCCCCCTCTACCTTATTAAACTACCTTAAATTTGCAACCCCAATGTCCATTCATTACTTCACAAAGAAACTAAAGTACTTAACACTGTGCATTTGTAACTCCAGGGGAAAATCCCAGGGCAAAATACCTTTGAAACCAAAATCAGTCAAAGGGAGAAATAAAGAGGGAGAAATCATTTATTGCATACAAGCAGTCATCCACTTCTGTTCTCCCATCTCTCACGACCTGGCTACAGAAAAAGGGAGCTCACCCAACCTATCCAGTCCAGATATACCCTCTCTCACCCTTGTAATTGCCTATTGATATGGAGATTGACTACTTCTCTCCATCCCTTGGAAACACCTATTGATATGGAAATGGAGTAAGGCCTGGTGAGATTCTGGAAATATTGCAATTTTACCCACAACATTAAACTGCAATCCATATACTTTATTCATGCCTGATCAATTCTCCTTTAATATAACAAATATTAATAAGCTTTGAACTAACATTTATTTTAGGAAATTATGAGTATGCATATGAACAGTTCTATGTTTTTGTTTATACATGTAAATAAGTCTCTACCTTTCTTCCTTTAGTTTTTACTAGGTCAGCATAATATCTGTTAAATTAATAATCTTTCTACTCTACTTTCAGCAAATGGGAGCAAGCTTCAAAACAGAGGTGAGGGCTTTAGAAAGGAGTTTCTTCTGTAGAACCTTGACAATACGGAAATTAACTCCATGTAATCAATTGTAAAATGTGTCTTGTTGCTAGAGTCATACAATTTTTTTGACTGCTGGCCTGATTTATAAATATATTTTTTCTTTTGGTAAACTGCTCTCTCCTTTGCTGCTGGAAATTTTCTTTCTGGCATAATTAGAGAACAACATGATGAGATGATAAATTCAGTTTTGCCTAAGCCAACTGTGGTAAAATTGTAGTATTTCCAGATTGTCTCACCTGGCTTTAGTGTATCTGCATATCAATAGATGTTTCCAAGGGGTGGAGAAGAGTAGCCATTTATAGATCAATAGGTAATTACAAGGGTGTGTGAGGGTTTATCTGGACCTGAGAGGTCTTCTGCTGCAGCCTGATCAGGAAAGAGATGGATCGACTGCTTGTAAAAAATAAATGGGTTTTCTTAACTTTATTTCTCCCCTTGACTGATTTTGATTTCAAAAGTATTATTTTTGCCCTGGGATTTTTCCTCCCTGGAGTTACATCATCTCACTCCTTAAACAAAGCATTAGTTATTACATTAAATGTTTTTTAAAATATATTAAATTTTAATTTAATGCTATAAGTGTCCATAAACTTTGCTCTTCACTTTCTTTCCCTGTTTAAGGAGAAAATAACTGCTTTAATTTGATTTATAAGTTCATGGTCTATAAAGAGAGTAAGATACAATCAGGAGTGAAATGTTTGCCAACATACTGTCTTTCTGCCTTTTTCTAGAATTTTACCATATGTGAATCAGCTTTCTCTCTTTTCAGTTACTGTGATCTTTACTTAGAAACAATACTTTTCAAACAAGGGAGCAATCATGGAAAAATAACTCATTTTTGAATTCTGTTTCAATTTTTGTTTATTTTTTTGAGGTTTGATTTACTCATCTATAGCATGTAATAATACTACACAAAGATCTTGAAATGAAAGCACTCAGTCTTATGTCTAGCACATAAAACAGCACAGTTTAATTTCTTTTTGCTTCACTTTATAATTTATAAAACTAAATCAATACATTAGTATATAATATTCATAGAATATATATTTTACAGAAAGCATATGTTGTGCATCCAAAAATAAAAAGATGAAAATAGTTGTCTCTTTTACTTCAAAGAAGGTTCAGTTTTGTTTAGAAACACATAAATAAAATAAACAGTGGACAATTTTTATTATGTTTCAAAAGGAGCTGTCATTAAGATTTATGACATTAATTTTCATATTAATTTGGATAGAACACTTTTTAAAATTAAGTATTTTACTATTTACAAATGTGTAAAACACTTGTATATAGAAAACAAGTCATATTGTGGATCAATACATACATATATTTGTGTGTGTGTGTGTGTGTGTGTGTGTGTGTGTGTGTGTGTTGTGTGTAATTGCAGTTTATTTATTTATTTATATTCCTCTAATTCTATGGAGGAATAATTGACAAATACAATGTGATGATTTGGTATATATATATGAATGATTAACAAGATTGTGGCAATTAACACATCCAGAACCTCACATGGTTAACATAGTTAATTTTTTCTATGTGGTGAGAATACTTAAAATCCACTCCCACCAAGTTTTGAGTACTTGGCAATCACTTTATTGTTAATTATAGTCACCATGCTGTACATTAGATCCTCAGAACTTATCCCTCTTATAACTGAAAGCTTGTATCATTTGATCTAAACCACTCCATTTCACCCTTCCCACAGCCGATGGCCACAACCACCCTATTCTGTTTCTATAAAATCAGCTTTTTTTCCTTTTTTTAGATTCCACATATAAGTGATATAGTATTTGTCTTTTTTCTGTCTGTTTTATTTCATTTAGTACAATCCCTGCAGTTTCATCCATGTTTTTACTGCCAGGATTTACTTCTTTTTTATGGCTCATTAAATATAATATATACATACATTTTCTTTATCCACTTTTCTGTTGAGGGACATTTAGGCTGATTCCATATCTTGGCTATTGGGAATAATGCTGTAATGAACATGGGTGTGCAGATAACTTTTCAAGATACTGATTTCATTTCTTGCAGATATATGCCCAGGAGTAAAATTACTGGATCATTGTGGTAGCTCTTTTTAATTTTTTGAGGAACCGCCATCCTGTTTTCCATAATGGCTACACCAATTTACAGTCCAACCAATAGTGTGTGTGTTCCCCTTTTCTTCACATCCTCACAAACATTTACCCCCTTGTCTTTTTATAACAGCCATCCTAACAGGTGTGAGATGATACCTCATTGTGGTATTGTTTTGTATTTCCCTAGTGATTAGTGATGTTGAGCATCTCTTCACACACCTATTGGCCATTGAATGTCTTCTTTGGACAAATGTCTACACAGACATTTGTCTATTTTTAATTGCTTCAAATTTACCTATGGTTATTTACTTTTTGCTATTGATGTGTATCATTTAATTATATATATTTTTTCAAATTTACCCTGAGAATTAAGAATTTATGATGATAGAAAAAACTAATGAAGTTTTAGAAGGTTTAAATTTCACAATAAGCAATTTGAACACTTTTATTTTCCTTCAGGAGAGACAGAGAACAATCAAGATTATTGTGTTTAGATTCACCTGGGTTCAGTATGCTTTTGTTGTCCTTTATCACACTACTGCCTTGGTATAAATTACCTCAAACATTGCATTTGTTTACAGTATAGCAGTGATTCTCAAAATCTGAGCTTAAGACCAACAGAATCAGTACAACTTGGGAAACTGTTAGGAAGACAATTTATCAATAAAAATATTTATTGCACATCTGTATGAGCTGTGTGGACATAATAGAAAATATTTAAATTTAACTGAAACATTATTTCCGAATTAGAAGTGGAAGAAAATTTCTTCCTAAATTCAAAGGGGAAATACAAATATATCTTAAGGTTAATAAAATTTGGAAAATTTAAGGTTTGTATAGACGAACAAATACAATACTAAATGTGTGATGAACTACCTGGTCACACAGTGAAGCAGGTATACAAGAGTATGCTTGTTACAAAGTAATTGTATTTATTTATGTTTTCATAATTAAGATATGAAAACCAGGTGATGTGATTTAAATTTTAAAGTGCAGAAATAATTCAAAGATTAGAAGAATCATCAGACCTTTTTATGAGTTTGCTTACAATATCAACTGTAGAAAGGGTAAGATATAACTAGCAAGTACTCACAAAAATTACAGTTCAGTATTCCTGAAATTTGTAATGTTTAATGATGAATGAAATCCTTTTAAAGGAAAATAAATTACTGATGACCCAAGGACTGACTAAATTTTTTCTTAAATGTGTACAATATAAAAATGCATGTATCATTTATAAAATAACCACAGTAGGAAATATAGTCCAGTTATATAGGATATATGGTCATGCTTGTTGTATATAATCATGTATAGTATATGTATTATATATAATCATATATATACAAACTTATGTTTACAATAGGCAGAAAGTATGAAATCAAAACTCATCTAAACATTTCAATTTATTATTGTTCATACATGAGCTATGTGCAAATCCTATAAAAATAAAAATATCCTCAATAATCCCACCATTAAAATAATCATTCTCTTCTGAAATGTTCCTGACGTATCTACAAGGATAAAATGAAGTTTAATATCTTTTGAGCATGATATTTATGCATCCATAAAATAAAACATAAATTAAGTCATGATATTAGCCAACAGCCATTTGGCACCTAATACATGACCGGCACTGTGATAAATTCTTTACTTGAATTAGCTCAATCATTTCAAAACAACCCTTTGAAGTAAACTTTTATCATGCCCATTTTACATATGGGAAACAACACTTAGAAAACTAAAATATGCTGTATAAGTCACACTTAAACATCAGGGTTTTTTTGTAAGTCTAAAAAATCTAAGTTTTCATCCTTAGCCATTACATATGCAACCAAAACTATAAAACAAAATTTATATTTATTCATTTATTATGAGAGTAATATTATTTTGCTGAACTTATTGTTTTTATTAAGATTAAGAGTAAGATCATATCTGCAATGGCATAAGCCTGTGAGATTTGGGGTACACATCCTGGACAATATTTATCTTGACTAAATTTTTCCATAATTATATTCTCTTCAAAATAAATAAAACATTTATTTCCAGGATGCAAACTGATTTATATGGACCTCATATTATGAAAAATCGATTTCTATAGGCAATGCCACAGCAGCATGGCAGTAGTTACGGGCTAAAGTCGGTTGTCAGACTTAGAAAATGTAAACAGGGTTCAAACTAATACACTATTTACTTAGGTTTTACTTAGATTTATAGATCACACAAAACAGGAAATACAGCAGGCACATCATATTTATCTCATCTCAAGGCCCCGGGTCTAAGCCTGTATTTCTTTTTCCTCCCAACCTACATAGGAATGTAAGGGTGCCACATATTGTGCCAGGGTGTATGGCAATCCCCCTTTTACAAAGAAGCCTCTGGCACAGTGCCAAAAAATTTTTCTTAGTCGAATAGGTCCAATGCCTGTATGCCAATCCAAACCAGTCCCCACACAGTAAACAAGATTGACACTACTTTCATAGTTACAATAACTCTACAGTTTCTAAGGAAATAGTACTATGAAAAAATGAAGATGCAGTTTAATCCCTAACAAAAATTGTCTCAGCCCCTGCTTGACTGATCCTCTATCACAATTCTAACCTCATCACCGAAGGTCCACATAATTACATTGCGTATTTCTCAGATGGTCTGTGATATTCTTTGGTAAATACAGATTCAATGCTATATTGGACTTAAACACACACAAAAAAATAAGTTAGTATACCTACAAACACCAGGATGTGTACTAACCAATGGTATTGGTATTGCCTTCAGAAACAATTTTTTTTTGAGAGCTTATATATGACCACTTTAATTCTTCATAATTCTCATAGGGTCTTCCATAATGACCCATATACTAGGATTTCCTTCATTGCCCAATCATCAAAAGTGAATTGGCCTGATCATATAGCAAATTTATTTACTGTAGTCCAGACATTTTTGAATATTCAGGCCTTGCACTGGTGGGAATAACCAAGTTCTTATATTGCTATGCACACTGACTGTTTTCCATTCAGAGAATTTTATGAATTCACTTTTGTCTTTTTCAATTAGGATTTTACCATCTACCAGAATGGCAACTGTCTTTCAAATTGTGTTATTCTCTCTAATAAGAAAGATAGTTCTCATCTATGAATAAAATAGCCTCTTTTACTTTGGTAATAAGAGTCATAAATTTCAAACTACTCAGCAACAGGAGGTACAGATTTTAAATAAATTCATTTACAATTCCAGGATGATGAGAGGCTCTGCTGGTTATGATGAAATCTTCTAGAGCAATTTCCTTTATCTTGTTCCTGAATATATCATTCCCATTTCATGAACGATTTTGTTGTAGAAGTCCTTATTTACTGAAATATCTTTCTGACATCAGTTATGGCCATGACAGTATCTCTGGTCCCTGCGGGACTGTTTTCATGATCAACCTAAGACTGTCAATAATTCTCTCATAGATAGGCTACCTTCAGTCACATACTGGACACTTGCAATCTATAACCCCTTTGGATGGCATTATTAGGCTTTTGCTAGAAACTTGTGGCAGAGTTTTAGTAGTAGATACCAAAATCATTGTTATTTCAGGATCATCAGATACCCAAGCAATAGTTTAGATTAGTAGTACCCATTCTTTATGTCTTGGAGTTTACTTCTGCCTGAATCCACTTTGAATTTTTTTCTAGTTACTTGGTATATTGGGGCCAACACAATTACCAAATGGGACATACATGTCTCTAGGAACTCAAACAGCTATATATGGAATTATCTCATTCTTCACTGTTTCTGCAATGATTCTAAATACCCAAATCTCAGAATGTTTACAGAAACTTGACTGATTGAGCTGATCTGGAGTTGTAGCCAGAATCAGAACCATTCTTGGCTACGGTTATATGTGCACTATACTTTACAAATTCTCCCAGATACCCTCTTCTGAGAGGATAACTATCATTATAATGTACAGGGTCATTAATTGATTTAATGTGGTTGAAATATTGTTTTACAGGTTAGGACAGAATGCTGGAAAATTTAGGTGCCTTTTGGAGAGAATAACACATTTATTATAGCAGCTTGAGCAGACTAAGACAGAAAAAGGTATGGAGAATGGGGATGCTGCTGTAACAAATACCTAAAAATGTGGAAGTGGCTTTGGAACTGGGTAATAGGTGGGGTCTGGAAGTTTCATGGTACATGTTAGAAAACACTTATATTGTCGTGAAAGAACTGTAAGGATGATTATCATGGTGGCTCAGAAAGAGAGTAGGAAAGCTATAGAGAAAGGCTCTATCATCTTAGAGAATACATAAATGGTTATGAAGAGAATGTTGGTAGAAATATGGACATAAAGGACATTCTGATGAGGTTTCAGATAGAAATGAGGAATATGTTATTGGAAACTGAAGCAAAGGTGATCCTTGTTATACAAATGGAAAATATTATGTAAAAGTGATGAATTGTGTTTGTGTCCAACTTAATGACAGAATGAGTAATAAGAAGGGAAACAATTTAGAAGTTTGAAAAAATCTCAACCTACCATATTGTAAGAAGTAATAAAATGGACTAAGAAACCAAAACTCACATCTACCCAGTGTACACATGTACACACACACACACATACACCAAACACTTGGATTATTCCTATTTATCTTTCAAATGTCATCACTCTTATGAGAATTTCTCAAACACTTCCCAAGAAAGATTTTTTGTCTCTTCTCTATGTTTCATATATTCTGCCAATTTATTACATTATACTTCGTATCACAGTTTAATTTTAAGTTGATGAAATATCTTTTCCTACCACTAGTTTGCACCTAGCCCTGTGTTCTCAAGAAATATAAACAAGTGTGAATACATATATATCAAATATTACATATATATATAAATAAAATAAAATATATTAGATTAAGGTTGTTGCAAATGTTATTTTATTTGGATACTAAAATCCATATATATTAGAGCATTTATGTTGTATGGCAAACTATTACAATGAATTTCTCATGAAGCTCTGTCCATATCAATAAAAGCAATAGAATATTTTATGAAATTGGAATACTCTCTTAGGAAGAAAATAATGTAGGTTTAAGAAAATGCTATACCAGAAAATAACAAATTGATAGATATCAAAGTGATCTATCTTATTTTAGAAAATGTAGGAAAGTAAACATTTAATTATGATATAATGTAGTAATTGATAAATGTTTGAATTATAAAATAGAAATAATCCCTCAATCCCAATATTATATATGAAGTTCCCTTTAGATAGATGAGTAATTGTATGTAAGTTAGTGTATAAATGTCAGTATATAAATAAATTTTTTTAACAAGTTGAGTTTGTTGTTAAAGGAAAAAGAATACTACATACCAAACCTGTAAAAATTCAGTGTAGCAATATTTCACTGAATTTTTTAAATGTAACATGCATCCATATAGCTCTGCAAAATTTCTGATTAAAAATTTGGCCATATTTTTTAAGTGACCAAATAAAAGGGTTTGGGGGTTACTGATAAGGGACAAAACTATGAAGAAAAGGGTAAATATATGCTTTTGTCAGATGTGAGTTTTCAGGGATAAGCAATTAATGTAGGGTATTGTTACTGGAGTTGGCACTACCAGCAAAATATCTGACCTCATTTTCAGATTTATATATGTGTTCTGATTTTCTATTCCCAGTATAATATTTTCTTCAAAATTTGTGTATACCATACCCTATCCCTTTTCTGATAGTCAGTTTTCTCATTCTGTTTCCTTAACGTTTTTATATTACATCACAAAACTTTGTATCACAAAATAAATTTTTTGTTTTTAGGGATAAAATCCTTTAAGGCATTGTGATTTGACCCAACAAAAACAAGAATGACAAAATTCAGAAACACCATTTTCTTTTTAAAAACCTATAAATATATCTCCCTTGACCTCATATTATAATTATGCAACTAGTTACTTCTTTTAATAATATTTCATTTAATTTTTAGAGTCAAAACATAGAATTTTCAGAAAATATTGATATCCTCTTCAGTTTTATCCTTTGTAAATATTATTTCCTTACTATGTGCTTTACATGATTGGAAAGGTAGAAATACTGTTTTGAAAGGAAAGAGTCACCACATAATTTTGGAGATGATGACAAGATACATGGAGTCAATTTGTGATACTTCTGAAGAATAGTAAGAAATGAGAATGGGAACTGTTGGCCATGCTTCACATAAGGACCGCATTGCTTTCTTCATAGAATACTTAATTTTATTTTGTATGCTAACTCATTGTATTGCATATCTGGGTTTACAATAAAATCAGAAGAATATTAGTCTGATGTGAAAATGTGCATACTCAAAACATGGAACTAGGAAGACACATGAAATTTTGCTGAAAAAAGAAAAACAAAACAAGATAAGCAGAAAAAATAATAAAAATGTTCATTTGTCTATAACATAGGGAGAAAGTGTGACACAATATTTTACATTGAAGAATGACTTTCTTGAAGTTATAAGACAAATTATTTCCAACATACCGACTTTAGCTGGAGTTATCATACTCACTTATATTTCGAAGACCTGAAAATCTAGTAGGTATTTTCTTTTACTTTTAAAATTTCTGTTCTAAAGTTTAAATGATAGATAGTTTTGCTGGTATTGTGAGTCACATTTAAAAATTTCCTATAAGTTACTCAAGCATTATTTACTTTTCATAGAATCTACTACTTTCTTCCTGAGAGACCCTGAAGTAATACTGCTTGTAAATATCCTCTTTTCCTTCCCAAATTCATGTCAATCATTATTTTTTTTTTCAGATTTTGGTACCATTAATAATCACATGAGTGACATTGTGGTTACTAGATTCCCCCCTTTATCAAGTCCCTGCCACATACACCATTACAGTGACCATCCATCAGCATAGTAAGATGCTATAGAGTCACTACTTGTCTTTTCAAAGCTGTACTGCTTTCCCCGTGCCTCCCCCACCTATATTATGTGTGGTAATCGTAATGCCCCTTATTCCCCTTATCCCTTCCTTCCCACCCATCCTCTCCAGTCCCTTTCCATTTGGTAACTGTTAGTCCTTTCTTGGGTTCTGTGAGTCTGCTGCTGTTTTGTTCCTGCAGTTTTGCATTGTTCTTATACTCCACAGACGAGTGAAATAATTCAGGACTTGTCTTTCTCTGCTTGGCTTATTTCACTGAGCATTACCCTCTAGCTCCATCCATGTTGTTGCAAATGGTTGGATTTGTTTTCTTCTTATGAATGAATAATATTCCATTGTGTATATGTACCACATCTTCTTTATCCATTCATATATGGACGGACACTTCAGTGGCTTCCATTTCATGGCTATTGTAAATAGTGCTGCTATAAACATAGGGGTGCATATGTCTTTTTCAAACTGGCCTTTTGCATTTTTAGGATAAATTCCTAGGAGTGGAAATCCTGAGTCAAATGGTATTTCTATTTTCAGTTTTTTGAGGAACCTCCATGTTGCTTTCCACAATGAAATATTTTACTTCCCACTAGCAGTGTAGGAGGGTTCCCCTTTATCCACATCATTGCCAGCATTTGTTGTTCCTAGTCATTTCTATGTTGGCCATCCTAACAGGTGTGAGGCTATATCACATTGTGGTTTTAATTCACATTTCACTGATAATTAGTGATGTGGAGCATCTTTTCATGTGCCTGCTGGCCATCCGAATTTCTTCTTAGGAGACGTGTCTGTTCACATCCTCCACCCTTTTTTTAATAGTGCTATTTTCTTTTTGAGTGTTGAGGTGTGTGAGTTCTTTATATATTTTGGATGTTAACTCCTTGTCATATACATCATTTATAAATATATTCTCCCATATTGTAGACTGCCTTTTTGTTTTGCTGAAGGTATTCTTTGACAGAAGCTTTTTAGCATGATGTAGTCCCACTTGTTCATTTTTTATTTTGTTTCCCTTGCCCAAGGAGATGCATTCAGGAAAAAGTAGCTCATGTTTATATTTAAGGGTTTTTTGCCTATGTTGTCTTCAAAGAGTTTTTGTTCCATTTTGAGTTTACTTTTGTGTATGGGGTTAGACAACAATCCAGTTTCATTCTCTTGCATGTAGCTGTCCAGTTTTGCCAACACCAGTTGTTGAAGAGGCTATCATTTACCCATTGTATATCCATGGCTTCTTTATGATATATTAATTGACAATATATGCTTGGGTTTATATCTGGGCTCTCTTGTCTGTTCCATTAGTCTATGTGTCTGTTCTGGTGCCAGTACCAAATTATCTTGATTAATGTGGCTTTGCAGTAGAGCTTGAGGTAGGGAGCATAATCCCCCCAGCTTTATTCTTCCTTCGCAGGACTGGTTTTGCTATTCGGAGTCTTTTGTTGTTCCATATGAATTTTAGAATTATTTGCTCTAGTTCTTTGAAGAATGCTGTTGGTATTTTCATAGGGATTGTATTGAATTTGTAGGTTGCTTTAGGCAGGATGACCATTTTGAAATATTAGTTCTTTGTATCCATGAGCACGGCATGTGTTTTCATTTATTGGTATCTTCTTAAATTTCTCTCATGTGTGTCTTGTAGTTTTCAGAGTATAGGTCTTTCAATTCCTTGGTTAGGTTTATTCCTAGGTATTTTATTCTTTTTGATGCAATCGTGAATGGAATTGTTTTCCTGATTTCTCTTTCTGCTAGTTCATTGTTAGTATATAGGAATTCAACATATTTCTGTGTATTAATTTTGTATCCTGCAACTTTGGTGGATTCAGATATTAATGTAGTAGTTTTGGAGTGGATTCTTTAGGGTTGTTTATGTACAATATCATGTCATCTGCAAACAGAGACAGTTTAATTTCTTCCTTGCCAATCTGGTTGCCTTTTATTTCTTTTTGTTGTCTGATTGCTGTGGACAGGATCTCCAGAACTATGTTGAATAAAAGTGGGGAGAATGGGCATCCTTCTCTTGTTTCCGATATTAAAGGAAAAGCATTCAGCTTCTCACTGTTAAGTATAATGTTGGCTATGAGTTTGTCATATACGGTTTTAGTATGTTGAGGTACTTGCCCTCTATACCCATTTGTTGAGAGTTTTTATCATGAATGGATGTTTAATTTTGTGGAATGCTTTATCAGCATTTATGGAGATGATCCTGTGGTTCTTTTCCTCTTTTTTCTTGATGTGTTGGATGATGTTGATGGATTTTTGAATGTTGTACTATCTTTGCATCCCAGAATAAATCCTACTTGATCATGATGTATGATCTTTCTGATGTATTTTTGAATTTGGTGGATCTCTGTCTTCCATCAATGGTTGGAATCTCAGTCTCTCCAAGTATTCCACCTGTCTTAGCTTTCCAACCCCACTAATCTCCAGAGCACTATGCAATGTAGGTTTGTTCTCCATAGCAGATCTCCAGGGCTAGGTGTTCAGCAGTCCTATGCTTCAACCCCCTCCCCAGGCCATTTCTCTTCCTCCTGCCAGTGAGCTAGGTTGGGGGAAGGGCTTGGTACATTCCCCTGTTTTGTGAGGTCTGCTCTTTCTCCATGTGTATGCAGTCTGGTACAACCTTCTTTCCTGTTGCTATTTTAGGATTAGTTGTATTAACTGTATTTTCATAATATATCTGGTTTTGGGAGGAGTTCTCCTTCTCACCTCTCATGCCACCATCTTGAACTTCTCCTTCATCAATCATTATTTTTATTCCCCACATAAGTATCATGGTTGTTTAGATGCCCCTCCTATTTGATTCACATTTATAGTCTCATAGCATGTTTTGCATAACTTTATAATGAAAAATTTCATACTGGACTTTAAATATTGAAATTTTTTGCCTGTACCAAGCACTCCACTGTAACATTTTAAAAGGCAAGGTTGGGCCTTAAATGTTAATCTTCAGTAGTTCAGAGCCAAATGTTTGAAACATGGCAAGCACTTAACATTGCTTGCTAAGACTTACTAACTTAGGTATATAAGTGAATTTGGTATCTTAGAAAATGCTTTCTGTGATTATTTTTTCCATTTCTGATATAGGTTATTTTGAAAAATCTGCCCTGATCCCAAATAATATGTCTAAAACCAAATTATCAATTTCCTTCTCAATATGGAAAATGACTTTCCTTTTGTCAATTTCCAATTAAGCACAGTTGATATCTAAAGCCATATCTGATACATCCCAAACGTTATCATTTTTAAAACAACTATCTTAAAATTTCCTTCAATTGCATGTTGTAAAATTCAGGAACTGATCTAAACCATCATACGTTTATGTCCTTGTTATTCTAATATCCTTTCAACAGTTCTCCTTAGGCACTAGGTTTGCCTTCTATTTAATCTAATATTTGTAATAAAGCTAGATAATTTTTTAGAACAGTAATATGTAATACCCCTAATTTCAGTAAACAAGTAACATCCCATACTATAATCTAAAAATATATTAAACAGACAAAAACGTATTTTAAGAAAAAATAAATTCTGGAATTCAAGAAATCATGTTAGCATTGCTAGTAATTTTAAAGAATCCCTGAAAGATAGAAGAGATTATATTAAAAATTGTGAGGGAATAAGGCCCAAAACCAGTGGAGAATGCTTCCAAAGAGTTCTTTGGAGAAAACAGTATGATGAATTTGAGAAAGCTGCAAGACAATGATTAACTAGTATAGAATCTATAGTGTTATTCACTTGAGGTGATGTGGTAAATCTGCAAGGATACCCTAATGGGTGAAAATCTGTAGTTATAGAAAACACATGATGATGTAGACTGTGCAACCTCTACATATTACCCTTTTATACTAACTTGTTTCAGTAGTGACATTGCTTACTGCCTATGTAGGTCAGAGGCACTGGTGTCAGAGAGACAGTGTGGCATCTCTAAGATGATAAAGCATTGGTAAATCCAACCAACAACCCATAGCGCATTTTCACATAATTATTAGAGAGATGCTATGATCAGTGGATGAAGTAACATTATATAATGAGGAAATAAGGAACTCACTTACTTATATTAACACATAAGTTAGACTCATCACGGTTTTGATAAATACCAACCCAGGGAAGAATAATAAATAAATAAATAAATAAAATTCTAAAAACTAAATAGAGATAATAGGTCATAAAGCAGACTTTAAAATAAACACAGATAATAGTATAAGGAGAATAAAAACTGCTTAATTTCTATCAAGTGCAAGCTGGCTGATTATAACAGATAGAGATCTGGAAAAATAAAATATGATAATTGAAACACAAATGCAATAGATTTTCTAGGTACTAGAAGGGATATAGCTAAATAGTGATTTAGTGAGCAGGAATTTGAATGAATGGAAATTTTTAGGATAAAATTCAAAATAAACCAAGAGAAAAAATAGATTTAGCGGTAGTCCAAGAAGAAGTAATAACTGACAAATGAGAACTAGAACTAGATAAGATAGATAAATGGATGAGGAGAAGGAAATGCCACATACTTTTAGAGAAGTACTAGAAAATATTTTCTGAAATAAATTAATCAGTGCTTTAATAAATAATGAACCAAAGTAGAAGAAAATTACTATGTGGAAAAAATAAAAATGGAAAGAAACTGTTAGAAAGAAATAATTGTTTTTCTCAAAATAATTGTTAACATACTAGTACACAATCCCTTTTCTGAAACATATTGGCTAATTGAGTTTGTGAATTCAGATTTTTTAGATTTCACAAGGGATTATGGAATAACTTAAGCTTTCACTCTAGGGAACTAAAGAAGGAAGGGTAATTTAAAACAAATCAGAAGAAATAAATTAATAAAAAAATTATAGAGCTCTAGAAAATTGAAAAAATTGTAACATGATAAAACCAACAATAAAAACTGACAAACTCCAGCCAACCAACAGGGGAAAATAAAGAAAAGATACAAATATCAATATTAAAAATAAAAGAGGTTTATCACTACTGATTCTCAATGACATTTAAAAGGGTGATAACAGAGCACTACAAAAAACTCTAGGAAGATACAAACTTCCAAAATTTAAATGATAAAAAAATAGATATCTTAAATACAGATGCCTGCTGTATCAAAACTATTGATCTATAATAAAACCATGAGGGAAAAAAAGCATTGGGTCCTGATGGTTTCACTGGTGAATTCTCCTAAAGATTTATGGGAGAAATGATATTAATTCTCCACAATCCCTTTCAGAATACATAAGCAGAGGAAGAATTCATCTAACATACTGTAATGCTAGCATTGCTCTAATAATAAATTCAGGTAAAGACATTACAAAGGAAGAAAAGCTTAATATCTCCCATAAACATCACTGTAAAAATCTTCAAAAAATATTATTAGGAAATATACTTCATCAATATATAAAAATAATTATATACCATCCCCATGTGGGATTTATTCTAGGTATTCAAAGATGATTCAATATTAGAAAGTCAATCAGTGAATACTCCATATCAACAGGCTTAACAAGAAAAAAATATGACCATATCATTATACACAAAAAATTATTTTCACAAAATCCAAAACAAATCTACAGTGGACTGAATGTTTATGTCTCTCCAAGATTCATATGTCAAAATCCTAAACCCCACTGTCACAATATTAGGAAAAGTGGTCTTTGGGAGGTGATTAAGTAATAAGGGTGGAGTCCTCATAAATAGGATTACTTCCTTTATAGACGAGATACTGGAGTTTACTTCCCCTTTCCATTACATGAGAACATGTCAAGAAGATGGCTATGAATAAGGAAGTGAATCCTCACTGAAAGGACCAAACTAATGCCATGACAGGCCTCAGAAAGCCTCAGAAATCAGAGGGCCTAAGTTTCAGTTTCCCCGAAACCACCTGAAGGAATAGGAAAATTTTAAGTAAGCTCTGACCCTTGGCCTGAGTCATAAAAACCGGCCTGGACATATTTGCAAAACAGGACCTGAGTATATACCAGAAACCAACGAACCGTAAAGATAAAGTAAAGAATGCCGAAGCCCTGTGGGGGGACTCTAATAGAAATATTTTTGCTATCGAATCATCAACAGACCACCCCCTCACCTCCCCTTAGGTATAGTTTCTTTCCCTTTAAAACCTCCTGTAAAATTCTGCTCGGGGTCGGACTCTGCTCCTGCGTGAGATATGAGTCTTGACCCCAGCGCGCTGGTGAAATCAATAAACCTCTTGCTGTTTGCATCAAGACCGGTCTCTTGTGAGTATTTGGGTCGCCGTCCATCCCGGGGCTGAGCAGGGCCTGTTTTCCGGGCCTTACATTTGGGGGCTCGTCCGGGATCTGCGGCCACCCTATTCTCCAGAGACCCACTTGGAGGTAAGCAAAGGATCCTTAAGTTTCTGTGTGCGCCGGCGCCTGTTTGTTCTGTCAGATATCTGGGTCTGTGAAAAGCGCTTTCGGTTTGGCAGCCGCTTGCCGCTCCCGTAAGGGAACGGAAAGCTGTGGTAAGGCAGACGTGCCAGGGGCCACAAGCTGCAACCCTGGGGGACGCCCCTGGGTGTGAAACGGGGGATTTTTCCGCCCGTCTGTTGGAAGGGGAAAGGGTCCGGTTTGAGCGGATTCAACGGAGGGACCCTCCCCGTCTGAATCTGTTGGAAGGGGAAAGGGTCCGGTTACGGAGGGACCCTCCCCCATCTGAATACCTCTCCTGTCTGTGGAAAACGAGAGGAGGAAAGTGTTTGTTGGCGTCTTTTGTCGTTTTGTGGCTTGCTGTTTTTGTGTATTTAGAAACGACCAAAATGGGACAGACTGTGACAACCCCTTTGTCTCTGACTTTGGACCGCTGGACGGACGTCAAGAATAGGGCCCATGACTTGTCTGTCGAAGTTAGAAAAAGACAATGGCAGACCCTCTGCTCGACTGAATGGCCGGCCTTCAATGTAGGTTGGCCTCCTGAGGGTACTTTTAACAGAGAATTAATTTTTGCAGTTAAGAATCTTGTTTTTCAGCCAAGAAACGATTCTCACCCTGACCACCAACCCTACATCATGTAACCAATAAGGAAAACTGCTGTTTTGATTGTTTCCTTTCATCATATACTTCTTTGTCCATATTGTGTAAAAGTAATTTCTCATAACAAAAGCTGTCTTCCTCTCTTCTCTGAGTATTAAAGTGAACAACTGAGCAGTAGAGGGTTTGGACTTGTATCCCTGCCATCCCTGGGCAGCCCCTGCAGCAGAAGATGGCAGAGGTGTTACAGCTACAGAAGATGGGGGTGGGAGGGAGGAATCCAAGTGATCCTGGCCTCAGAAATTCAGGCCTGCCTGTATTCATTTACAGGGAGATTTTTCTAAATGTAAGAATCTCATTTCAGAGTATGGGGAGAGGTCTGTTGTTAATTTATTGTTAACTTTTTGAAGTTGGATTACAAAATGTCTGCTCTTTCAGCTTGGGCTGGACAGTTGATTTAATAAACTAGGCAGCTTCTTGTATACTTTGGCAATAAGCTTTCTTAACAGGCAAAGCTTCTCTTGTAAGAACTGGAAGCATTTGCTTTTTTTTTCAGTTCGTATCCAGTGTTTTTTAAAGGGGCCAAAGATTGACTTTGCACTGTATTTTTCCACTGCAGTTAATGGGCCACTGATTCCCCCCACACCCAAGTTATCAAGCCTCTCTCCTTCCCTCCCTCTCTCTGTTTCTCTCTTTGGAAATGTAATTGATTTGAGAGACTGCACTGTTTCTGCAGGGTGGGGGAGTCAGCATGGAGCAGGTATGTAAGGCCAGAAATACACTTTCAGCAAGGCTCCCTCACTTGCACTCTCCTGTAAGTCAGTAAATTGTTATATATTACCCCTTCCTCCCATAAGTCTTTTTAAAATGTGGATAGATGGGACCCTACTGAAATTGTGTATCATACTATGGGTAATATGTTTTTCATATACTTATTAAAGTGTGAAGTTGTTTTGCTTGTACCATTCCAGTTTTGAGCTGCAATAGTTCATTGTTGTAATTGAAGAAAAGATTTCTTCATAAATAACTTTAAAGATGAACACATACAACTGAATATAGAAAATCTTTCAATAATTGTAATTATAAGGGAGAAACTGATGTTTACTTTGATCTTTAAAATTGTGGCACCTGTTAACCTTTTAGTAACTTTATTTCTGTATTGCTTTGATATTTTATGAGATTAGCTTTGAGAAATAGTCTTGATTTTTATGTCTAAACCAAAGTTTCAAGTGTTGGTACTAAATAGAAGCAGAACTGCAGGAACCCCGAAACCTAAAATATGTCCTGAAGTAGAATCCCCTCCCGAATGGGCGGAACCTAACCCTCCCCCGTATTATCTTGAAAAGGCGGCAGAACCTGCTGAATAGGCGGCAGAACCTGCTCCAGCCCCTGAGCCACAACCTGCTCAGCCGGTAGTACAAGAAAGGGAAGAGGAAGGGCCCAATGCTCCCCCTTTACCAGCAGCAGCGGGTACCAGGAGTCGTAGAGGGGCCCTTCCTGGGGATGGGCCAGATTCTACTGTCACTCTCCCACTAAGAGTTTATGGCCCACCCGTGCCGCCCCCTGGAGTCCAACCCATGCAGTATTGGCCATTTTCTTCTGCAGATATATATAATTGGAAGGCTAATCATGCTTCCTTCTCAGAAAACCCTGCAGGTCTTACAGGATTGATGGAGTCTCTCATGTTCTCCCACCAACCCACTTGGGATGATTGCCAGCAACTGTTGCAGTCTCTTTTCACCACAGAAGAGAGAGAGAGAATCCTGTTGGAAGCCCGGAAAAATGTTTTAGGAGACAATGGGCAACCCTCCCAACTTCCCCATGTGATAGATGCTGGATTCCCGCTGACTCGACCTAACTGGGACTTCAACACTCCGGAAGGTAGGGAGAGGTTGACTGTCTACCGCCGGGCTCTGGTGGCAGGTCTCAAGGGGGCTGCGCGACGGCCCACTAATCTGGCTAAGGTAAGAGAAATTCTTCAGGGGCCCACTGAACCGCCTTCAGTTTTTTTTGAGCGCCTCATGGAGGCTTATAGGCGCTATACTCCTTTTAATCCCACCTCTGAGGGACAGCGGGCAGCCGTAGCTATGGCATTTATAGGGCAATCAGCCTCTGATATCAAAAAGAAGCTGCAGCGCCTCGAAGGATTGCAGGATTTTACTTTACAGGACCTAGTGAAGGAGGCTGAGAAAGTGTATCACAAAAGAGAGACAGAGGAAGAGAAGGAAGAGAGGCAGAAGAGAGAGAGAGAGGAAAGGGAGGACAAAAGAGACAAAAAACAGGAGGAAAACTTATCTAGAATTTTGGCCACAGTGGTAGGAGAGAAAGAAAGAGGATTTCAAAGGTCTAGGCAGGTAGGGAACCTGAGCAACAGGGGCCAGAAGACAACGAGAAGCATGGGCAGACCACCCCTTGGCAAAGATCAATGTGCCTACTGCAAGGAGAGAGGGGGAGTAGCCAGGGGAGTTCTTACCCAGGCCTTGGGACCCTGGAAGAAGCCAGTGGCATACCTGTCAAAGAAACTGGACCCAGTGGCCAGCGGATGGCCATCCTGCTTAAAGGCCATTGCAGCAGTCGCGATCCTGATCAAGGATGCTGACAAACTGACTATGGGACAACAGGTGACTGTAATTGCTGCCCATGCCCTAGAGAGTGTTATTCGCCAGCCTCCTGATCGGTGGATGACGAATGCTCGCATGACCCACTACCAAAGCTTATTGCTGACGGAGAGAATCATCTTTGGCCAGCCTGCCCTCCTCAACCCCGCTACCTTATTGCCTGAGGACACTGAAGAGCCAGTTGTTCATACCTGTGCAGACATACTGGCCGAGGAAACTGGAGTCAGAAGTGACCTCACAGACACCCCCTGGCCTCATGGTACCACTTGGTTCACGGATGGCAGCAGCTTCGTAGTTGAAGGTAAGAGGATGGCTGGGGCTGTGGTAGTGGATGGTGAGTGAACAGTATGGGTAAGCAGTCTACCAGAAGGGACCTCAGCTCAAAAGGCAGAACTCATAGCTTTGATACAGGCTTTGAGGCTAGCTGAGGGGAGAGTCATCAATATCTACACGGATAGTAGATATGCCTTTGCTACTGCACCTGTACATGGTGCCATCTATCGGCAGAGAAGATTACTAACATCAGCAGGTAAAGAGATTAAAAATAAAGAAATTCTGAGTCTATTAGAGGCAGTGCATTTGCCTAAAAAGGTGGCCATCATACACTGCCCTGGGCACCAAAAGGCCACCGATAAAATAACTAAAGGAAATCAGTTGGCTGATCAGACAGCAAAGAAAGCTGCTCACGGAACCCCAATATTGCCAGCAATGAGTGACTATGAGACAGAGCCCAGCCCTGAGAAATTCCAGTATACTAGAGAAGACTGCCAGGTCATGAATCGCCTAGGGTATAGAGATGCCTCAAGGATTAAGAAAGACAGAAGATGGGAAAATCATATTCCCCCAGAGGGAGGTAAAGAATATGTGGAACAGCTCCACCGTCTCACCCATCTGGGAACTAAACACCTGAAAAAGACAGTAAAATCATCCCCCTACTATGTAATTGGACTTCCTGAAGTTGTTAATGCTGTAGTTAAAAATTGTATTCCTTGTGCCATGACGAATGCAGGTTCCAACCGACGCCCCCCTGGACGAAGATTGCGGGGTGATCGACCTGGGGCTTACTGGGAAATAGACTTTACTGAAATAAAACCTGCCAAATATGGAAATAAATATCTACTAGTTTTTATAGATACCTTCACAGGATGGGTAGAGGCATACCCAACTAAGACAGAAACTGCCAACATAGTGGCCAAGAAGATATTAGAAGAAATTTTTCCCAGGTTTGGAATCCCCAAGGTAATCGGATCTGACAATGGGCCCGCCTTCGTTGCTCAGGTAAGTCAGGGATTGGCCAAACAAATGGGGTTTAGTTGGAAATTACATTGTGCATATAGACCCCAAAGCTCAGGACAGGTAGAGAGAATGAACAGAACCCTAAAAGAGACCTTAACTAAATTAGCCTTAGAGACCGGCGGGAATGACTGGACAGCTCTCCTTCCCTTTGCCCTGTTCCGGGTAAGGAACACCCCAGGGCATCTTGGACTAACCCCCTACGAGCTTTTGTGTGGAGGACCACCCCCCTTGGTGGAAGCAGGAAAAATACATAACCCTGATGTTGTTCTTTCTCAATCTTTGTTCGTCCGCCTAAAAGCCCTAGAAGTAGTTCGCCAACAGGCATGGGAACAACTGAAAGAAGTTTACTCCACTGAGACCACCACCGTCCCTCACCAGTTCCAAGTGGGAGACGCTGTCTACGTACGCAGACATCGTGCTGAGAATCTCGAGCCCCGGTGGAAAGGACCCTACCTAGTCCTGCTGACAACTCCCACTGCAGTGAAGGTCGAAGAAATAGCCGCCTGGATCCACGCCTCCCACCTAAAAGCTGCACCAAAGGAAAAAGATGAGTCCTGGCACGTGCAAAAGACTGATAATCCTCTTAAGCTTCGCTTGCGCCGTAACCCTGACCCTCTCTAACCCCCATCAGCCCTGGAAGTCCACTTGGAAGGTCGTTAATCTTGCCTCTAGTGAAGTTCTCAATCAGACTTCCCAGATTGTCCCTAGGGGCACGTGGTTCCCTGACCTCCAGTTTGATCTAGGCGACCTACTACAAATCACCTGGGATGATGCATTAATACAGCAACACCACTTCTACGCTTGCCCAGGTTCTGACCTTTCTAAGGCCAAACAAAAGCTTTGTGGGGGGGCCGATAGTTATTATTGTGCCTCACAGGGTTGTGTATCCACCGGGCATACCTGGTGGGGGGCCCCAATTAGAGATGACCTAATCTCCCTGGTTTACTACTTTAATATCTTCCCTTTTAGGACCTATTCTGATTCTGCTTCTGTTACTCACTGTTGGCCCTTGCATTCTGAACAGATTAGTAACTTTTATTAAAGAACGGATTTGTGCAGTACAAATCTTAATGTTAAGACAACATTACCAGTCCGTACCTGATTCTGAAAAAGAATTTTATGTTAATACGGAATTCTAGTTCTATGATTAGAACTATGCATAAGAAGAAGTGGGGAATGAAAGGACCAAACTAATGCCATGACAGGCCTCAGAAAGCCTCAGAAATCAGAGGGCCTAAGTTTCAGTTTCCCCGAAACCACCTGAAGGAATAGGAAAATTTTAAGTAAGCTCTGACCCTTGGCCTGAGTCATAAAAACCGGCCTGGACATATTTGCAAAACAGGACCTGAGTATATACCAGAAACCAACGAACCGTAAAGATAAAGTAAAGAATGCCGAAGCCCTGTGGGGGGACTCTAATAGAAATATTTTTGCTATCGAATCATCAACAGACCACCCCCTCGCCTCCCCTTAGGTATAGTTTCTTTCCCTTTAAAACCTCCTGTAAAATTCTGCTCGGGGTCGGACTCTGCTCCTGCGTGAGATATGAGTCTTGACCCCAGCGCGCTGGTGAAATCAATAAACCTCTTGCTGTTTGCATCAAGACCGGTCTCTTGTGAGTATTTGGGTCGCCGTCCATCCCGGGGCTGAGCAGGGCCTGTTTTCTGGGCCTTACATCACCAAACAAGAAATTTGTTGGCACCTTGAAGTTGGACGTTACAGACTCTAGAAATATAAGTACATGTCTATTGTTTATAAGATACCAGCTTATGGCATAAGAAATGGACTAAGAAAATATTTGTGATAAATACTATCAGAAAAATTATGAATAGTAGGAACTTCTTCAATCAATAAAGAAAATTTACAAAATATTACAGATAATATCATACTTAATGGTGAGAACAAAGATATTTTCTTCCAGAGACACTTAACAAAGCAACGATGTCTTTTCTCACTACTCCTACTCACTATCAAACTGGCATTCATAGCCAGGGAACTACAAGAAGAAAAATATCAAATCTATACAGACTGGAAGGCAAAAAATAAAACTGTCTTTATTTGCACATGATCTGAGTGTCTATGAAGAAAATTTTGAACTGACCAAAAAGCTTCTGAAACTTGTTAAGTGAGTGCAGCCAGGTAATAGGATACAAGATCATCATATAAAAGTCAATTGCTTCCCTTTACACCAGCAATGAACAATTGAAATTTAAAATTTTAAAATATCACTTGATATTGCAAAAATTAAATATAAAACCTTTAAAAATTATTTAGAATCTATATGAAGAAAACCACAAACCACTGAGAAAAATATTTTTAAAAAAGAGAAATATTCTATGTTCATGGATTGATAAAATTAATATTAAGATGTAAATTCTGTTCAAACTAAGGTATGGATATAAACAATCCTGATCAAAATCTCAGCAAACTATTATGTTAATATTGACAATTATTCTAAAGTTTATATGGAAACAAAAGATACAGAATAACCAACACAATACTGAAGGATAAAAGCAAATTTGGAAGACCACTCAATTTCAAGACCTAATATAAAGCTGCTATAATCAAGACAGTGTGTATTGGCAGAATAGATGCAAAGATCAATGGAACAGAATAGAGATACAAGAAAGAGACCCACAAAAATTTAGTCAGTTGGTCTCTGACAAAGGCACAATAGCAATTTAATAGAGAAAGGATAGTATTCCAAACAAATGGTGCTAGGGCAACCAGACTTCCTTCGTTTTAAAAGAAAAATAACCTAGACACAGACTTCACATTTTTCACAAAACTTAACTCAAGATGGATTACAGGCCTTCATGTAAAATGTAAAATGCATATAATTTTTAGAAGAAAACATAGAATTAAATTTAGATAACCTAGCAATTGTTAATGAGTCTTTAGAAAAACCACTGAAGTATGAACAATGGAAGAAAAAGTTGACCTTATTAAAATTGACTTTGTGTTCTCTAAAAGATATAGTTAAGAATATTAAGAGCAAAGACATGACTAAAGAATTTATTTGATTTTTCCAAGGATAAACAATAATTGGCAGCACCAGAACTGTGACTCATATTTACCTAACTTCAAAGACTTTGTCCTCTTAGTTTATAGTAATAATATATTTTTTAAAATATGTCAAAAATAAGTAAATAAAAAAGTATAAGAAGTATGTCAAAAGTAGTTTTTGGAAATCTAAGCATTATATATTTATGCACTTTGATGCATTTTAGAAATATTTCAGTGAAGGAAAATAAAAACTATTTTACATATTTTAGGATCACACAGATTTTATAGTTAACTAGGAGCCTATAAAATAATTAGAAAAACTAGATGAGCAAAACTCAGGGAATTCTGGTTACATCCTGTGGCTGAATCTATTACTCAAATGAGAGGAAACCACTGCTCTACTCAAAAATAGGGAATATAAGTTTCTCTGTGAAGTTCATAGTCAATGTTGCCCTACAGTATTGCCACACCATGCATATCACAATTATTGCTCTAGAAGAAAAGAGGTCTGTGCCTCACTTCCGCATTACATATCTGAAGAGTATTGGCAAGATATTAATTTTCTCTAAAGTTTTGGCAATAATGTTGATTCACTACTTGATCTTTATTCACATTATCCAAATAATTTAGGTAACTGCACTCAACCTAAAAAGTACATTGTTTGCATTGTTGCTTAAACTTCAAAAGATCTCATTATGCCCTGAGAGACAATAGGCAGTGATGAATATGATAAAAAGACTGGGCTAGGGAGGGAGAGTATAACAATGAATAAAGTTTAAGGTAAGTTTTTTTTTTCTTCTAAGGTCAATGTGAACAAGCACTGAATAATAACATACACTATGTGATGACCTTGAGCAAGTTTATTTAGGTGGTAAGTAATGTAGACAGGAATAAATTTTAAGTTGGCCTGACTCTGAAACTTGTTCCATACTCCTCAAAAAAAAATTATCTGCATTGAAATCCTCAAAGTGTTGTATTATTGTCAGAGAGATTACAATGTCTCAAATAATGAAGAAGCAACAGCAAGAAAATCTGCTCAGTTTTATATATTCACACACTTTGATGCATTTTAGACATACTTCAGTGAAAGAAAATAAGAAACATTCTACATATTTTAGGATCAAACAGATTTTATAGAGTTAACTCGGTGCCCATAAAATAACTGGAAGAACTAGAAGAGCTAGAATAAATATAGCTTCTTGTGTGGCTAGGATTGACTGGCAAGTCCTCAAATCGTCTAAAATTTTTATTATAACATATTTCAAATGAACATTTCTTCCTCAGATTTTCAAATTGTGCATAGAAAAAAACATCTTTAGGCAAACCTGATCATTCCTCATCACATTCTATAATGTATTTAATTAAGATATTAATTAGACAACTCTGAAATTAAATGAGAAATTAACCTACTAAATTATTGCTAATAGCTGAAATTATTAGGCCTTTCTCCACTTGTGATCATCATATAGCACTTGGTAAAAATTAATTTTCACTTACTGTTTAAAGTACTCTTCTCTATTATTTTTTAGAACTCTTCTCATATATCTTCTAAGAACCATTTAGAAATGGCTCATTTAACCTTTGTAAAACATTGCAGTGTAATTTCAAACATAGCATTATGCACTTTCTGAAATTTAGCTCATTTAACATCCTTCATACTTAAATTTCATAGGCTCTTCTTTATTTAAGTGGTTATCTTAACAATAAAAGGTTGCTGTATATTTATAATGGTCACAGATTCTGATAGTTTTCCATTTAAACTGAAACACTAATGATGTTATCATTAAATCAATTTATATTTAAAATAAATAGTTTTGTCTAAAGAATTACATCTTGACACTAGTCTAGTAGAAATCACTACTGCAGAATTAAACAGAAAACTTTTTTCACATTGGGCAAAAATATTTTCATAAAAGCAAAATTATAGAAATTAGATGCTATAACACATAAATACAAATGTTCAAACTGAACTGCAAGATTGAACTAGAAAATACAGAAAATTGATACAAAAGCTTCTTTTTCCTAGTAAGTGGATATAAATCTAGAAAAATAATTCAGGAACAGATTAATAATAATTAGATACCTAATTTTAATTTTAATTCAATTAAAGTATTTTTAATAATAGGAAAAATACTGAGAAGAAAATATTATAATATGTAAAAGGTTCCTAAAATTAAAATAATTTTGTACATATTTTGTACAACTATTTTTATATTTATACCTAAGCATTTCATAATTTTGATGCTATTTGAAAGTGATTTTTTCATGATTTTATTTCTAATCATCTGTTGTCAGTATACAGAAATGCAATTGATTTTGTGTGTACTGATCTTATATCCTTTAACATTGCTAAACTCATTTCTTAGTTATAGGAGGAATTTTGTAGATTCTACAGGATTTTCTACATAACTAATTATGTAATCTGCAAATACAAATTTACTTCTTTCCAAGTTAGATATATTTTATTATACTAAAAAGCATACTGTACTTATGGTGAAATCCAATGATTGATTTTCAAATGGTAAACTGACTCTGAATTACTGTGATAAATCTTGTAGATTTAAAATTTATCATGCTTTTGATGTACTTTTATATGACTTTCTTTTACAATTTTGTTTTACAATTTCATTTATGTTCATGGAGACTGTTGGTCTAAAGTTTTCTTTTTTTTGCAGTACTTTTCTTTGTCTGGTTGTGTCAGAATAATAATCCATAATTTGTATGGCATTAATTATGTTCACATTGTTGAATTTGTGTCCTAATATTTTGTTGAGGATTGCTGACCTGAATTTATGAGAAGTATTGGATTGTATTTTTCCATTTTGTACATTTTTGTTTTGCTGTGGGCATCATTGTAATACTGGATTCATAAAATATGTTGGGAAGGAACTGCTATCTGAAACAGATTTTATAGAATTGGTATTAATTTTTTAAATATTTGGTAACGTTCTTCAAAGAAACCATCTAGGCCTGGTGATTTCTACTTACGGAGCTTTAAAAATACCATTTAATTTTAGGTATTCCTTAGACTATGTTATTTATTTCATATTGACTTAATTTTGGTCATTTGTGATTTTTTGAGGAATTGTCCATTTCTTCTGGGTTGTAGAATTTTTGAGGATAAAGTTTTTCATAATATTACCATATTATCCATTTAATGGCATTAAGATTTGTTGTGATATCCTGTGTTTTGTTCCTAGTACTGAAAGCATGTGTCTTCTCTCTCTCTTATCTTAATGTTTATCAGTCCTGCTAGAGGTTTATCAATTTTTGTTAATTCCTTCAGGAACAAGATTTTCATGTAATTAATTTTCTCTATTTTTGTTTACTTTCACTTTCATTTAGACTCATTTTAATGATTTCCTTCTTTTTCTTTGTGTTTATTTTGATGTATTTTTTTCCTACATTTTAAGGAAGGAAATTAAATTATTGAGATTTCACCTCTCTTTTAATGGAGGCATTAGGGTTATCCGCCCTTTCAATTTTTATCTATCTGTATTTGTATAAAGTAAAGTTATAGGCAGCATACATACATTTATCTATTTTCTACATGATCCTTCTCTGATTTTTATTTTTATTTATTTACTTATTGTTAATTTTTTTCCTTTTGACACCTTCACTCATTTCTCCTACACCTCATTACCCACCTCTGGCAGTCACCAGTCTGTTTCTGTACCTGAGTTTATTTTTGTTTGTTTGTTTGTTTTAGATTCCACATATAAAAGAGACCATATGTCATTTGTCTTTCTCTGTCTGACTTATTTCACTTGGCATTATGCCCCCAAGGGCCACCCATGATGTTTCAAATGGCAAGATTTCATTTTTTATGGTTGAATAATATTCCATTGTACATAGCTGGTCCCCAGTTTACAATGGTGTGAAGCAATATACATTCAGTATATGTACTTCAAATTTTGAATTTTGATATTTTGATATGTGGTATGATACCACTGTCATGATGCTGGGAAGTGGCAGTGAGCTATAACCCCCAGTTAGCCATACAATTACAAGGGTGAACAACCAAGACACAACTATTCTATATTCATACAACCATTCTGTTTTTCACTTTAGTACAGTATTTAATAAGTTAAATAAGATATTCAACACTTTATTATAAAATAGGCCTTGTGTTAGATGATGTTGCCCAACTGAAGGCTAATATAAATGTTTTGATGATGTATAAGGTAGGCTAGGCTAAGCTATGTTGTTCAGTAGGTTGGGTTAAATGCATAATGCATTTCACTTTTCAGCATTTTCAATTTACATTGGGCTTAATGGATATAATACCATCATAAACAAAAAATATCTGTACAACCACCACAAGTTTCTTTATCCATTCATCCATTGATGGACACATGTTGTTTCCTCAATCTCGGTAGTATAAACAATGCTGCAATAAACATGGGGTTGCATATATCTTTTCATGTTAACATTTTTGTTTAATTTGGATGAAAACTTCTTAAAAAGTGGAATTCCTGGATTATGAGGAATCCTTCTAGATTTTGCTACTTCTAGTTTTTTAAGGAAACTCCATACTGTTTTCCGTAGTGGTTGCAACAATTTACATTCCCACCAACAGGGCACAAGGGTTCCCTTTCATCCATATCCTTGCCAATACTTATCTGTCTTTTTGATAGTAGCCATTTTAAGAGGTGTAATAATAACTCTCAATAAAGCAGGTATAACAAAAAAGAAACCACAACATTAAAAAAGAAGGCCAGATATTAGAAGCCCACAGATAATATACTCAATGGTGAAAACAAAAATTTTTCCTCTAAACACAGGAACAAGGATACCCACTCTGACTCATTTTCATTGAGTATTGGAAGTTCTAGCCAGAACACATAAGCAAGAAAAAGAAAGGAAAGATCCAAATTGGAAAGAAAGAAGCAAAATTGGCACTATTTGTAGAGTATATTTATTATATATAGAAAATCCAAAAGGCTCCATCAAAAAACTTAGAATTTAATGAATTCAGTAAAGTTGTAGGATATAAAATCAATTCTCAAAAATCTGTTGTATTTCTGTATGCTAACAACAAGCTTTCACAAAGAGAAATTAAGAAAATAATGCCATTAACAATTGCATCAAAAATAATAAAATACCTAGCAATAAATTTAACCAAGGAGGTAAAAATATCAAAAACATCATTCTCTGATTTTAATGGGGGTATTGAAGTAATATAAAATAAATTATTATTATTAATATATATATATATGGTTTAAACTTAAGCATCATAAGATGTGTTTGTCTTATTCCTGTTAATTTATTCTTTTCTGATTTTTTTTTTTGGATAAAGTATTTTCAAAGTTCCGTTTACGTTCCCTATTAGCTTGTAGCTTATTCTTTGTTTTAGATTTTGTGGCTATGTCCTTTTGACAGATCTGCATCAATGTAGGTTTGTTTTTTTCTGTTTTTTTTTTTTTGAGCACTTTCTTGCTTTCTGACACTATAAAATGATCCAGGCTGATCCTATATATTTCTTTTTCTAGTCTTTGAATCAGCCATATCTCAAGGAGCCATGAGGAATGTTCTTTTACTGGGGAATGTTTTATAAACCTAGATATGAGTGCTAGGTGTACTCATTGTAACTGGGATGTCATTGCTTCTAGGCCCTTAGTTCATAGAGCCAGGAAACATGCATATACTAATATTTACACATACTCAGTTCTATACATTTTTTCATATGCAACCTTCTACATCTGTATTAAGCTAAACATGGATTCATACCCATGCCTCCAATTCTAATACATTATATGTATCACTTTAGACTCCTCCTCTTGCTTATCTGTAAACTTCAATGCCAGCACTGAGAAACCTCTCACCATTCTTTATCCATTTACTTGTTTAATTCCAGTATATGTGTATAGCACCATCATAATTAATCCATACTTCACAGGAAACAAATTTGTTAATTGGAGTGTACTGCTTATGTGCAGTTCCTTTTCTATTTAGTCTTGTAGACACCACTTATTTCCAGTTGCTTAGGTCAGCACTTCCTCCTCCCGCATCCCTCCGTGAAAGTGTTTCATATATTTGTAATATGGTTAAATTCTCTCATCACAGTCTGAGTTCCTTCTTGAGAATCCTAATATCCTAAATGATTTTTTGAAAGTATGCATATTTTAAAGTTCACTCTTTGTGCAGTAAACTTCTATGGGTTTTGACAAATCCATAATGTAATAGATCAAACATTACAGAATATTTTTATTTCCTTAAATACCCCCTGTCCTTCATCTCTCATTTTACCCATGTTGTCACAAATGGCAGGATTTCTTTCTTTTTTTAAGGTTTAATAATATTCCATTGCATATAGATTTTTTAAAAAAATATTTTCATATGGACACATATGTTGTACCCATATCTTGGCTATTGTGAATAATGCTCAGATGAACAGGACAGTACAGATACCTCCTTGAGACCTTTCTTTGAGATGCATGTCCTTTGAATATATACCAAGAAGTGGGATTGCTGGATCATAAGGTAGTAGTTGTATTTCTAACTCTTTGAGGAACCTCTATAATGTTCTACACACTGGCTCTACTAATTGATAGCCTCACAGTTTAAAGGGTTTCCCTTTTCTCCATAACTTTGCCAACATTTAACATCTTTTGTCTTTTTCGGTAATAGCTATCTTAACAGGTGTAATGTAATATCTCATTAAAGTTTTGATTTACATTTTTCTGATGATTAGTGATTATGAACTCTTCTATATACTTCTTGGCTATTTATATGTTTTCTTTTGAGATATGTCTATTCATCTCCTTTGCTATTTTTAACCTGGGTATTTGCTGGTTTTTTTTTTTTGGCTATTGAATAGTTTTGTGAATTCCTTATGTATTTTGGACATTAACCACTTATCTGATGTATGGTTTGTAAATATTTTCTCCTATTCTTGAGATGAATTTTTTACTCTGTTGATTATTTCCTTTGTACTGCAAAAGCTTTTAATTTGATGCAATCCCTAGTATGTGTTTGCCTGTGCTTTTGATGTCATTTCCAAAAAAAATATTGCCCATATAAACACCAAGCAGATTTTCCCCTAGGAGTTTTAAAGTTTCAGGTCTTAAATGTTTAAGTCTTCAACATACTTGTTGATCATTGTATATGGTAAGACGGGTCCATCTTCATTCTTCTGTATGTGACTACTCTGTTTTCTTAAAAACACTGATTTAAACTATCCTTTCCTCATTGTGTGTTCTTGGCATACTTGATAAGATCATTTCACCAAAGATACATGGATTTATTTCTTGGTTCTCTGTTCAGCTCCATTGATCTGTATGTCTGTTTTTACGCCAGTATTATCCTGTTTTGATTACTATAGCTTTGTAACCTATTTGAAAATCAAAACATGTTATACTTTCATGTTAGTTCTTTTTGCCCAAGAATGCTTTGGATATTTGGAGTTTTTGTGGTTCCATATGAATTTTAGGATCGTTCTTCTGTTTCTTATTAGTGCCATATGATTTCAATAGGGACTGCATTGAATCTGTAGATCTCTTTGGGTAGGATGGACATTTTAATGATATTAAGTCTTCAATCAGTGAATTCAAAATATCCTACTATTTACCTGTCTCTTAATTCCTTTCTTCAATGTTTTATAATTTTCAGTGTACAAGTCTGTCACCTTTAAGTTCATTCCTGAGTATTTTATTATTTTTGCTATTGGGAATGAGAAATCTTTTCTTTAATCTTCTTTGGATAGTTCATTGTGCATAGAAACGAGACTGATTTTTTTATGTTGATATTGTATCCTACAACTTTATTTATTTATTCAATCTCACAGGTTTTTTAATTATGTCTTTAGGGTTTTATACATATAGGACTATTTCATCTAGAAATAAAGATGATTTTACTTCCTACTCACTGACTTGGATGGCTTTTATTTATTTTTATGTGCCTAAATGTTCTGGTTAGAAAGTTCAGTACTATGTTGAATATAAATGGTTAGGATGAGTATCATTGTTTTGTACCAGATCTTACAGGAAAAGTCATTTTTTCCCACAATGATTCTATTAGTTGTGGTCTTTTCATATATGACTGTTATTGTGTTAAAGTAAGTTATTTCTACACAAATTTTCTTGAGAGTTTTAACCACGAATGTACGTTGACCTTTGTCAAATGATTTTTTTCTTTTTTTTTCCTTTCATTCTTTTAAAGTCATGTATCACATTGACTGATTTGCATATGTTGAAAATACTCATATCTCAGAAATACTTCCCATTTGGTCATGGTGTATCATCCTTTTGATGTGCTGTTGATTTAATTTCCTAGTATTGCATTGAGGATTTTGGCATTTGTGTTCATCAGAGATCATAACCAATAGTTTTCTTCTTTTAGGTATGTTTGTCTGGCTTTGGTATCAGAGTGACGCAGGCCTCATAAAATTAATTCAGGAGTGTTTTCTATTTTTTGGAAGACTTTAAGAAGGAATGGTGTTAATTCTTTGAATATTTGGTATAAATCACACATAAAACCACCTGGTCATGAATTTTTGAGTCTTAAAGTTTCTTTGTATATTTCAAATAACAGTAATTTATTAGATGTATATTTTACAAAGTTATTTTCCCAGTCTGTCACTTGTCTATTCATTCTCTTCATAACATCTTTTACGGAGTAGACATTTTAATTTAATGAAGTCCAATTTACCAATTTTTTCTTTCATGTATTGTACTTTTCATATGGTATTTGAAAACTCAGTGCAAAATCCAACCTGACCTTGATTTCCTCCTGTGTTATACTATGGAAATTGTATAGCTTTACGTTTTACCTTTAGGTTCATGATCTATTTTCTGTTACCTTTTGTCAATTGTATAAAGTCAGTTCTAGATTATTTTTTTATATGGGTGCAAAATAAGTCCAACACTATTGAAAACCAAAAATCTTCTGCATTGAATTGCCTTTGATCTTCTGACAAAGATTAGTTGACTATATTTGTGTAAGTCTATTTCTGGGATCCCTGTTCTATTACATTAATATATTTGTCTACTTTCTCCAATAAAATAAGGTCTTGATTACTGTAACTTTAAAGTCAATCTTGAAGTAAGGTACTGCCAATTATGACTTTGTTCATCATTAATATTGTGTTCTTTCTTCTGATCTTTTGCATTTCCATATAAACTATTACCAGTTTCTCAGTATCAGCAAAGCAACTTGCTGGAATTTTGATTCCAAATATATTTTGCTTTCTATTTTTAAGAAAATAATTTATATTACTTCTAATGAATGTATTAAATTTAACATATTTTAAATAATTTCTTATCATTTAAGATATTCTTATAATTTCTAATATTTTAAGATGTTCCCCTTTAATGTTTTTTTTGAAAGGGCTAACTTACAATGGATATTTAAAATTAATATTTTCTTAATTTTTTAATTTTGTTAATTTTTTAATCAAGGTATTATTGATATACACTCTTAAGGTTTCACATGAAAAAACAATGTGGTTACTGTATTTACCCATATTATCAAGTCCTCACCCATACCCCATGGCAGACACTGTCCATCACTGTGGTAAGATGCCACAGATTCACTATTTGCCTTCTCTGTGATACACTGTTTTCCTTGTGAGTCCTCACACTATGTATACTAAACATAATACCCATCAGTCCCCATCTCCCTCACTCCCCACCCGCCCTTCCAAAACCCTCCCCTTTGGTAACCACTAGTCCTTTCTTGGAGTTTGTGAGGCTGCTGCTGTTTTGTTCCTCAGTTTTGCTTCTTTGTTATATGCCACAAATGAGGGAAATCATTTGGCGATTTTCTTTCTCCACCTGGCTTATTTCACAGACCATAGTATCCTCCAGATCCACCCATGTTATTGAAAATGGTAGGATTTGTTTCTTTCTTATGGCTAAATAGTATTCCATTATGTACATGTACCACTTCGTCTTTATCCATTCATCTACTGATGGACACTTAGGTTGCTTCCATATCTTGGCTACTGTAAATAGTGCTGTGATAAACATAGAGGTGCATCTGTCTTTTTGAATCAGAGAGGTTGTATTTGGGTAAATTACAAGGAGTGGGATTCCTGGGTCAAATGGGATTTCTATTTTTAGTTTTTTGAGGAACCTCCATATTGCTTTCCACAATGGTTGAACTAGATTACATTCCCAGCAGCAGTGTAGGAGGCTTCCCCGTTCTCTGCATTGGAGCCAGCATTTGTTGTTCTTAGTCTTTTTGATGTTGGCCAACCTTACTGTTGTGTGGTGATATTTATTGTGGTTTTAATTTGCATTTCCCTGATGATTAGTGATGTCGAGTATCTTTTCATGTATCTGTTGGCCATTTTATTTCTTCTTTGGAGAATTGTCTCTTCATATACTCCACTCATTTTTTAATTGGGTTATTTGCTTTATGGGTGTTGAGGCATGTGAGTTCTTTATATATTTTGGATGTTAATCCTTTATCAGAGATGTCATTTACAAATATATTCTCCCACACTGTAGGATGCCTTTATGTTCTGTTGATGGTGTGCTTTGCCATACAGAAGCTTTTTAGTTTGATGTAGTCCCACATGTTCATTTTTGCTTTTGTTTTCCTTGCTCGAGGCGATGCATTCAGGGAGGAGTTGTTCATCTTTAGATTCATGCCTATGATTTCTTCTAAGAGTTTTATGGTTTTATAACTTACATTCAGTTCTTTGATCCATTTTGAGTTTACTTTTGTGTATGGGGTTAAACAATAATCCAGTTTCATTCTCTTGCATGTAGCCGTCCAGTTTTTCCAACACCAGTTGTTGAAGAGGCTATCATTTAGCCATTGTATGTCCATGGCAACTTTATTGTATATTAATTAACTATATATGGTTGGATTTATATCTGGGCTCTTTAGTTTGTTCCATTGGTCTATTGTTCTGTTCTTGTACCAGTACCAAATTGTCTTGATTACTGTGGCTTTGTAGTAGAGCTTGAAATCGGGGAGCGTAATCCACCCTGTTTTATTCTTCCTTCTCAGGACTGCTTTTGCTGTTCAGGATCTTTTGTGGTTCCATATGAATTTTAGAACTATTTGCTCTAGTTCGTTGAAGAATACTATTGGTATTTTGATAGGAATAACATTGAATCTGTAGATTGCTTTAGGCAGGATGGCCATTTTATCAATATTAATTCTCCCTATCCATGAGCATGGGATGTGCTTCCATTTATTGGTATCTTCCTTAATTTCTCTCATAAGTGTCTTGTAGTTTTCAAAGTATAGGTTTTCCACTTCCTTGGTTAGGTTTATTTCTAGGTATTTTGTTCTTTTTGATGCGATTGTGAATGGAATTGTTTGATTTCTCCCTCTGCTAGTTCATCATTAGTGTATAGAAATGCAACAGATTTCTGTGTATTCATTTTGTATCCTGCAACATTGCTGAATTCAGATATTAGATATAGTAGTTTTGGAGTGGATTCTTTAGAGTTGTTTATGTACAATATCTTTTGTCATCTGCAAACAGGGACAGTTTGAGTTCTTCCTTGCCAAACTGGATGCATTTATTTCTTGGTGTAGTCTGATTGCTGTGTCTAGGACCTCCAGTATTATGTTGAATAGTAGTGGGGAGAGTGAACATCCTTGTATTGTTGCCGATCTTAAAGGAAAAGCTTTCAGCTTCTCGTTGTTAAGTATAATGTTAGCTGTGGTTTTGTCATATATGGCATTTATTATGTTGAGGTACTTGCCCTCTATACCCATTTGTTGAGAGTTTTTATCATGAATGGATGCTGAATTTTGTCAAATGCTTTTTCGGCATCTATGGAGATGATCATGTGGTTTCTGTCCTTTTTGTTGATGTGGTGGATGCTGTTGATGGATCTTCTAATATTGTACCATCCTTGAATCCCTGGAATAAAACCTATTTGATTATGGTGAATGACTTTTTGATATATTTTTGAATTCGGTTTGTTAATATTTTGTTGAGTATTTTTGCATCTATATTCTTCAGGGATATTGGTCTGTAATTTTCTTTTTTTTGTGGTGTCTTTGCCTGGTTTTGTAGAATGGATGCTGGCCTTGTAGAATGAGTTTGGAAATATTCCCTCCTCTTCTACTTTTTGGAAAACTTTAGGGAGGATGGATATTACATCTTCACTAAATGTTTGATAAAATTCAGTGGAGAATCTATCAGGTACGGGGATTTTGTTCTTAGGTAGTTTTTTTAATTAGCAATTCAGTTTTGTTGCTGGTAAATGGTATGTTCAGATTTTCTGTTTCTTTCTGTGTCAGCCTTGGAAGGTTGTTATTTTTCTAGAAAGTCGTGCACTTCTAGGTTAACCAGTTTGTTAGCATATAATTTTCACAATATTCTCTAGTAATTCTTTGTATTTCTGCAGTGTCCATAGTGATTTTTTCTTTCCTCATTTCTGTTTCCGTTTATGTGTGTTGTGTAGACTCTTTTTTTTCTTGATAAATATGGCTAGGGGTTTGTCTATTTTTTTATTTTCTGGAAGAACCAGCTCTTGCTTTCATTGATTCTTTCTATTGTTATAGTCTTCTCGATTTTATTTATTTATGCTCTAATCTTATTATGTTCCTCCTTATACTGACTTTGGGCCTCATTTGTTCTTCTTTTTCCTGTTTTGTTAATTGTAAGTTTACACTGTTCATATGGGATTGTTCTTCTTTTCTGAGGTAGGCCTGTATTGCAATATACTTTCCTCTTAGCACAACCTTCGCTGTGTCCCACAGATTTTGAGATGTTGAATTATTGTTGTCATTTTTCTCCATATATTGCTTGATTCTGTTTTTATTTGGACATTGATCCATTGGTTATAAAGGAGCATGTTGTGAAGCCTCCATGTGTTTGTGCGATTTTTCATTTTCTCTCTGTAATTTATTTCTGTTTTCTTACCTTTGTGGTCTGAGAAGCTAGTTGGTACAATTTCAATCTTTTTGAATTTACTGAGGCTCTTTTTGTGGCCTAGTTGAAAATGTTCCATGTGCACTTGAGAAGAATGTGGATTCTGCTGCTTTTAGTGTAGAGTTCTGTAGATGTCTGTTAGGTCCATCTGTTCTAATGTGTTATTCAATGCTTCTACCTCCTTACCTATTTTCTGTTTGGTTAATCTGTTGTTTGGAGTGAGTGGAGTGTTGAAGTCTCCTAGAATGAATGCATTGTATTCTATTTCCCCTTTTAATTCTGTTAGTATTTCACATTCATAGGTGCTCCTGTGTTGGGTGCATAGATATTTATAATGGTTATATCTTCTTTTTGGATTGACCCTTTTATCATTATGTAATGTCCTTTTTTGTCTCTTGTGACTTTGTTTTGAAGTCTATTTTGTCTGATACAAGTACTGCAACTCCTGTTTTTTTCTATTAGTTGCATGAAATATCTTTTTCCATCCTTTCACTTTTAGTATCTCTTTGGGTTTAAATTGAGTCGTTGGTAGGCAGAATATAGATGGGACTTATTTTTTTATCTGTTCAATGAGTCTATGTCTTTTAATTGGTGTATTCAGACCATTTACATTTAGCGTCATTATTGGTAGGTATGTACTTATTCTCACTGCAGGCTTTAGATTCATGTTTACCAAAGGTTCAAGGTTAACTTCCTTACCATCTAAGTGTCTAACTTAACTCACTTAGTAGGCTATTACAAACAGTATCTAAAGGTTTTTTTTCTCCTCCTTTTTCTTCTTCCTCCATTCTTCATATATTACATATCATATTCTGTATTCTTTGTCCCTTGATTGACTGGGCATAATTGATTTAATTTTGCATTTGCTTAGTAATTAACTGTTCTACTTTCTTTATGTGGTTCTATTGCTTCTGGTGACAGCTATTAAACCTTAGGAACAGTTCCGTCTATAGCAATCCTTCCAAAATACACTGTAGAGACAGTTTGTAGGAGGTAAATTCAGCTTTTGCTTATCTGGAAATTGTTTAATCCTTCCTTCAAATTTAAATGATAATCTTGCTGGATAAAGTATTCTTGGTTTGAGCCCTTCTGTTTCATTTCATTAAATATATCATGCCACTCCCTTCTGTAACGTTTCTGCTAAGAAGTCTGATGATGATGGGTTTTCCTTTGTATGTGATCTTTCTTATCTCTCTTGCTGCTTTTAAAAGTCTGTCCTTATCCTTGATCTTCGCCATTTTAATTATTATATGTCTTGGTGTTGTCTTCCTTGGTTCCCTTGTGTTAGGATATCTTTGCACCTCCATAGCCTGACAGACTATCTCCTTACCCAGATTGGGGAAATTTCCAGCAATTATCTCTTCAAAGACACTTTGTATCCCTTTTTCTCTCTCTTCTTTTCCGGTACCCCCTATAAAACAAATATTGTTCTGTTTGGATTGGTCACACAGTTTTCTCAATATTATTTTATTCTTAGAGATCCTTTTTTTTCTCTGTGCCTCAGCTTCTTTTTATTCCTTTTCTCTAATTTCTATTTCATTTATTGTCTCCTCCACCATATCTAATCTGCTTTTAAAATCTTCCACTGTATGTTTCATTTATGATACTGTGCTCCGTAATGATTGTATCTCTGACTGGAATTCATTCCTGAATTCTTGAATATTTTTCTGTACCTCCATGAGCATGTTTATAGTTTTTATTTTGAAATATGTTTTAGGAAGATTCATGATATTGATTTCATTTACCTCTTTCTCTGGTGTATTTATAATTTTGCTTTCAACCAGCTTCCTGTGATGTTTCATATTTATATGTTGCCCCTCTAGTGCCCATCATCTCTACTCTCTGGAGCTGCTCAGGCCCTGGAGCAGTGTCAGTGGTCGCAGGGGAGCAGTGTTGGTGCCTGGTGCAATGAAAGAGCTTTTTCCTACTTTCTGGCTGCTATGCCTGTCTCCAGTGCCAGAATGAGTGAGCTGAACACACAGGTATAAATGTTTATGCTTTGCATTTGTAGCTGCTGTAGGCAGGGCTTCCCTCTGCCTGGCCTAATGCCAGGACAGGTTTGCCAGTTTGAAAGCCAGGTGTGGGCTGTCTGGGAGGAAAGCGCAGCAGGCTGCCTATCACTGAGGGGGCCCTTGGACCTGTAGCCAGACACGGGGCTGGACCACCTGCAGATAATGAAAGTCCCCAATTTGCTGGGCAGAGTGCACCCAGACAATTTTGTCTACCTGTCCTTTCTCCTGAGCAGTAAGCTCTGTGCAATCCTTGCCCCTTTAGCAGCCCTCTTGCTGTTAGGAAGTCTCTCAGACTGCCCGTCTTTCTTTTGTCCCAGAGCAGCCAGATATGGATCCCTGCTTTCCACAAGTGGCAGGAATCTCAGTCCCTCCACGTATTCTGCCTGTCTTAGCTTTCCAACCCCCCTAATTACAAGAGCACCGTGTAATGTAGGTTTGTGCTCCCAAAGCAGGTCTTCAGATCTAGGTGTTCAGCAGTTGCAGGCTTCCACTCCCTCCCCACTATGTTTCTCTTCCTCCCACCAGTGAGCTGGGGTGGGGAAGGGCTTGGGTTCTGCTGGACTACAGCTTTGGTATGTTATCCTGTTCCGTGAGGTCTATTCTTTTCTCTAGGTGTATGCAGTCTGGTGCAGCCCTCTTTCCTGTTTCTCTTTCAGGATTAGTTGTATTAATTATTTTTCGTATTATATGTGCTTTTAGGAGGAAGCCTCTTTCTCACCTCTCATGTCACCATATTTAATCCTCTCTAAAATTAATTTTTATATGAAACATGCCTAGTAAAATTAAAAATACTCAAAAGGTATAATAGATTCAAGAAAAATGCTGTACTGAATCTTGAGTTTTTTGTGTGTTGGGAGTCCATTAATTTTTGCTGTTTTTTGTTGCTATACTACTAGTTAGTAGTAATTGGAAGTTCTTTCTGAAACTTCCAGGAAATAATCCTGTATTCTTTTTTTTTTTTTTTGTAACTTTGCACTGAAAAGAATTGGAAAAGTTACTTAGCCTACCTGATATAAATTCTTCTTCTCTAAAATGGGTATGCTTGTAACTGTAGTAAAAGTTTGGTGTAAAGATTAAGATGAAATGGATAATACACAGCAACTAATTTAAAGGTACTCTTCTATTCATGTTTTCTCACTTCAGTTTTTACTTCACTATTGGCCAAGAGATAATTGGATTACAGACATATACATTTTCATGAAAACACCAGAGCAAATTTAAAATAGTGTTTTGAACACCTTAAACTTATTTGTTTGTTTTTAATCTCCAAAAATTAATATATACATACCCTTGACATGAAATAAAATTGCAACAGATTATATTAAAGAGTTAGGAAACTGAGATTCAGAATAATCATCTGATCTAATATACATGGGTATGATGCCACAGTTTAAAGTTTTTGTTTGATGTAGGCTCATATATTTAAAAAAATACCATATTATTTTTAAATTTGTACTGTTTTAATAGAAAATCTGTTTGTTTTTCTATGCATTATAAAGCCATATAATACTTATAATAATACCTAAGTTAGAAGTAAATACAAATGTTCTTAATCTCTATTATAATTCCTTTTACCTATAGTCAATAATTCTTGGTTTTGACTATGCTTAGTTATCCTTAAATGCCACATAAAGCCAGCCTGTCAGTGGCACCAATAATTCTGAGGCATTAAAATGAAGTTCTATTATAGTAATATCCATCCTCTACCAAAGCCATTTCTCACAGGACTAATTTCATAGGATATTAATGTAATTTTGCAAGTGGCAACTCTAAATAATCTATAACTTAATGATGCATAAAATGTTATAAAACAAATTGTGCTAGAAATTTCACATAACATCAACTCTAGCAACAGATCATATTATATTGGCTACATTTCAGGTTAAATATTGTGTGTTTAGAGTATACTATGAAAGTCATTTGGATGTTGGGGAAACTGCTTAAAATCGTTCAAAGAACGTATACACATTCTCTTGAATAAAAACAGAAATTGGATTATTTAACCTGAGAAAAACATAATTTGAGGGCCACTGAGCATGGAAAAGACAAATTGTACAATATAGAAAACATAAAAACTTTCCACACTTAATAAAAAATTGTACTTTGAAATCATTATTCTCAGAAAGGTACAAAGAAGTGTACAGTGAAGTCTGTGCACCCTTCATCTAGCTGTCTCCAACCAATACTGACATCTTCCATAACTATAATGCAATATTAAAACCAAGGAATTGATATTGATATAATTAATCTACAGAGTTTATTCAGATTTTTACCAGTTATGCATACATTCACGTGTTTATGTATGTATGTATAGCCATATGCAATTTTATCACATGTGAAGCTTTGTCTAAATACCACTGCAGTCATGATACTGAACTTTCATCACCACAGTATTTCCTCATTCTATCCATTTATTGTCACAGCTGTTCCAGCCACTTCATCCCTAACACTAGGCAACAACTAATCTGTTCTTCTCTATATCATTTCATGGATATTATATAAATCAAATCATACAGTATGCATCCTTTTGAGGTGTTTTTTTTTTCTCCATATCTGCAAAATCTACTTAGTGTGAAATCACAGATATATGACGTTCTGGAAAAGGGAAATCTGTAGTTACAGTAAAAATATCTGACATTGTCCCAGGTTTAGAAAGAGAGATGGAGGAGGGATGAAAGGTAGAATATAGGGGATATTTAGGACAGTGCAGCTATTCTTGAAGATACTGTAATGATGGATACATGGCAATATGCATTTGTCAAAACTTGCAGAACTGAAATACAACAGAGATACTGAATCCTAATGTAAATTATCCACATTACTTAATATTATGGTACCATTATTGGCTCATCAGTTGTAACAAAGGTATCACATGAATGCAAATTGTTAATAAATAGAGGAAACTATGGGGTGTCACTGGGGATACAAGAATGCTCATTATTTTCTACACCATTTTTCTGTAAGCTGAAAACTTCCCTAAAAAAAAAGCCTGTTAATAACAAAAATATACATAAAGAAAAGGATTCACCTGCGCTACATATGGATTTACTCTTAGAATAGAAAGGGAAAACAGAAAGAATATTAATAATAAGGACTCATCAGTTACTAAATCAGGAATGGTACACTTTTTGAATTTTCATTCATTTTATTATGGCTTTATATGTAGGGAGGTCCTGCAGAGCTTTGCTCACTGTGTTTTCATCTTTTTTGCTTTCATGTTTTGTATGACACCCAAAGAAATATGCTTCTACTGATTTTCCATTTGCATAAATGTGCTTTGAAGTTTTTGTTTGTTTTGTTTTGCTTTTGTTTTAAATGACAACCAGATTCCTCTGATTAATACACATTTCCCATTTGAGCTGAAAGCCTGAAAGTAGACATACAGCTGTTGTTAGAAATGAACCTGAGGCCAATAAACACAGAGCAAAGCTGTTTACTCCCTCAAGTACATTCTACCAGGGATCATGTCCTTTTGTTAGAACTGTACTTCAAACCAAAAAAGTCCCCTATAAGGAAGCAATAATCTTACTACTCAATACATTTACACTGGCCCTCCCATACTTTTTGATCCACACCCACAAAAGCTTTGTTAAAAGGCATTCATCTGTTAGTTATTGGCATAAAAGAATAAAATGACCTGGAACTATTATTTACAGAAGCATCTAAAAGTTTGATGTGCTTTTCTCTAATACCTATATATTTATGTATATATAGTCTTTAGTTGTAGTGTGGATGTACCACCATATGTGTGTGCATGTGTATGTGTGTTTATATCTGCAAACGTGTGTGCCTTTAGGTGAATTTAAAACTTTATGTGACTACTTATGAAAACAAGTAGCTAAACATGAAAATCTTGACTTTATTCTGGAAAGGTTCCTAACATTCAAGCTTAGTGGCTACATGATTTTAAATCCCAAACTACTCCCAAACTATGTAATTCCCAAAAGATAATTATTGAAACAGCTATGTGGATTAGCACCTAATTAGAATAAAATAAACCTAAAGTCGTAGTAAACTATCTTGCCCCAGCTAAATTCAGACACTTGCAATGTTTCTCCATTAAATGTTGATTTCTGTATTAGCCAGGCTTCTTCAAAAACATGAAAATAATCCATTTTGATTAAGAAAACAGTGAAAACTTAATGGTTGACATACCTAAACAAAAAAGAAGGGGTTTGAGTGGGATTGACTAAAATATATATATCAATATTTCTTGGACTCTCTAAATCTTTTATCGTTGAATCTCTCCAAGTACTTGTTTCATTATCTCTTAATGCATAAATCTGGAATTATGGCTACTGGCAATTTATGAACATATCTATACAATATTGTGATCAAATAGAAAAGATTATGTACTTTTCTATCAGTTTTAGGAATTTTATGGGAAATCTGAGTCACAGTCCCTTGGATTAATCAGTGTGTCCAGAAAGATGCAGTTCTTTCTTTGATCAAGCATGGTCACATGAACTCTAATTCATTTAGAAAGTAATGTTTTAGTATTGCATGTAGCATAGCCACAAAGTGATAAGCTGCTGGGGACATTATGAGACAGTCTTCATTGTTTCTTGTTCTTTTTTTTCAATTACTTTAAAAAAGCACATCCATAATTTGCTGGATGTGTGTAAACACACCAAATATATATTTAGGGCAATGGTATATGCATCTTCCTTTGCCTAAGTCTCCTACTTAACAAATGTATTAAGGAAAGATCATTCCCTATTGTGCGTTTTATCATTGTCAAGTAAGCCTTCCACTGGTTGATATTAAATTATATTTGTAATTATAAAATTAGTTTTAAATGTTATACTAGTCATTTTACATCTATCCAATAGATTCATTCTCTGTACCTTTTCTTTATTGCTTTCTATTCTAAGTTATTGGCCTCCACAAAGGGCACAGCAAACTCCTTATCCTCTGGCTACTGGTTGGATTTAGTAGAGATAGGCTCAGACAGGGATCATAATCAAGAGAAAAAAAACTTCCCTTCCCTTTGTACTGTTCTCCTTATTAAACACTCTTCACTTGAGCCCTAAATATTCACTGCCAGGACTCCTGACTAATACACTAGTGTTTTTTTAAGGGAATTAAAATTTTCATAATCTGAGGGTTAGTTTCTCCTTGGTTAGAAGCAGTTGGAGCAATTTATTTTTAAATTACAATTATGTCCAATTCTAGACGTGTAGTGCATTGAAGAGTCATGAAATTCACTTAAAAATCATCTTTCAAGTAATTTAGATCTGTTTTTATTTCTGTTTCTCATTTCAAATAATCACTTTTATTACCAGCTCCTCTTGTCTTTGCCATATCCATTTTTTAATTAAGGTTTATTGAGGCATACTTTATAAGTAGCAAAATTATTCTTTTTTAAATATACAGGTTCACTAATTTTGACACACTTGTGCAGTTTCACTGCCAACACCATAATCACAGTTTGGAATATTTACTCTTTTGGTCAGTCTACACTCACTAACCCAGCCTTTGGAAATCATTGAACTGATTTTCACCCTGTAGATTTCTAACAGCTTATAATTCACATACCATATGATTATATGGCATCATATACAAATAATTTTTTTTGTAATATTCATGTATATTTTGAATATATGATCCACCATTATAACAGTCAATATTAGAATGTTTTTGTCATTTCAGAAGAAACTCATACCTTGTGAAAAACTTGTGAGTGCAAGATCTCCTTGTTTCTGGACCTCTTATCTATTGTGTACCTAAACAGTAACCCACAACGTTTTTTAAGAACTTCTTAAAAGTTGTACTGATTTTTTCCTTTTCACTTGTATGGCAGTCACCCCTGCCAATGGTGAAATCTCTCTCCTTGCAGGGGATTTTGTCTCCTTAAAATTCAGTGCACTTAGTTATCTTATGTTCACTGCTCTATGATGGGGTCCAAGTAAGTATGATTTTGTAGATTATACATATTTTCTCCTTTTAATGGTGGAAATGTTATTTTCTTGCAGCTGTCTACAATGTAAGTGGAAACAATATCTCTAATTTTCTCTTAAAAGGAGGCAGTATGAGATTAAAGATGGCAGTTTAGAGGTGAGATAGTGACCTCCTCCAAAAACCACAAATAATATGAAAAAATAGTTAATACAAATAATCTTAAAAGAGCAACAGGAAAGAAGGCTGGGCCAGACTGCATAAACCTGGAGAACAAAGCAGACCTCATGAAACAGGGTAATGTACCAAAGCCTTGATTCAGTGGGCCCCAAGGCCTTCCCCCAACCCAACTCACTGGTGGGATGAAGAGAAACAGAGAAGGGAGGTGGTAGAAGCCTAAGACTGCTGAACACGCAGCCCTGGAGTTCTGCTGTGGGAGCAGGAACCTACATTCCATGGTGCTCTGGAGATATGTGGGGTTAGAAAGCTTAAGACAGGCAGAATACTAGGAGAGACTGAGATTCCAGCTGCTTGTGGAAAACACGGATCCATATCCAGCTGCTCTGGGACAAAAGAAAGACGGGCAGTCTGAGAGACTTCTTAACAGCGAGAGGGCTGCTAAAGGGGCAAGGCTTGCACAGAAATTCCTGCTCAGGATAAAGGACAGGTGGATAAAATTATCCAGGCACACTCTGCCCTGCAGGTTAGGAGCTTTCAGGAACTTCAGGTGCTCCATCCCCCTGGCTCGTTATGCAGCTCTGAGGCCCCCCACCATGATATGCAGCCTGCTGTGCCTTCCTCCTGGCCTGATGGCACTGGCTCACAAACTAGCAGTCCCTTCCCAGGTGTAAGGCCAGCCAGAGGGAGGCCCACCTGTGGCAGCTACTAACCCAAAGTAGAGAGGCTTACACCTGTGCACTCAGCCACTGGTTCTAACAGTGCAGACAGGCACAGCAGCCGGGAAGCAGTAAACAGCTCTTTCCTCCTACCAGGAACCAGAACCACTCACCTGCAATCCCTAACATCACTCCAGGGGCTGAGCAGCTCCAGAGATTAGAGCTTCTGGGTACTAGACAGTGACACATACAAACATGAAACATGAAAAGAACCTGGTTCAACCCAAAATCCCACAAATTCCAGAAAGAGGACAAAGTGAAACTGAACACATCAATCTTCCTGAAAGAGATTTCAAAATAAAAATCATAAACATGCTCATGGAGGTACAGAAAAATATTCAAAAACTCAGAGACAAATTTAGGATGGAGATTCAGTCATTAAGAAATTTAGTATTTGAAATGAAAAATACAATGGAGGTATTTAAAAGCAGATTAGATGTAGTAGAAGAGACAGTAAATGGAATATAAATTAGAGAAGAGGAATACAAAGAAGCTGAGACACAGAGAGAAAAAAGGATCTCCAGGAATCAAAGAATATTGAGAGAACTGTGTGACCAATCCAAACAGAAGAACATTCGCATTATAGGAGTACCAGAAAAAGAAGAAGAGAGTAAAAGGAATAGAAAGTGTCTTTGAGGAGGTACTTGCTGAAAACTTCCCCAATCTGGGGAAGGAGATAGTTTCTCAGGCCGTGGAGGTGCACAGATCTTCCAACACAAGGGACCCAAGGGAGACAACACCAAGACATATAGTAATTAAAATGGCAAAAATCAAGGATAAGGAAAGACTTTTAAAAGCACCCAGAGAGAGAAAAAAGATTACATACAAAGGAAAACCCATCAGGCTATCATCGGACTTCTCAATGGAAACATTACAGGCCAGAAGGAAGTGGCATGATATATTTAATGCAATGAAACAGAGGTCCTCAAACTAAGAATACTCTATCCAGTAAGATTATCATTTAAATTTGAAGGAGGGATTAAACAATTTCCAGATAAGCAAAAGCTGAGAGAATTTACCTCCCACAAATCACCTCCACAGTGGATTATTGAGGGACTGCTGTAGATTGAAGTGTTCCTAAGGCTAAATGGGTGTCACTGGAGGAAATAAAACCACAATAAAGTAAACAGAACAATTAATTACTAAGCAGATGCAAAATCAAACTAACTACCTCCATAGTCAGTCCAGGAATAGAAAAAGAGTACAGAATATGATACCTAATATATAAAGAATGGAGGAGGAAGTAAAAGGAGGACCAAAAAAAAAGTACCTTTAGATTGTTTGTAATAGAACACTGAGTTAAATTAGACAGATAGTAAGGGAATTACCCTTAACGTTTGGTAACAATGAATCTAAAGCCTGCAATGGCAATAAGTACATACCTAACGGTAATCACACTAAATGTAAATGGTCTGAATATACCAATCAAAAGACATAGAGTCATTGAAAGGATAAAAATGTAAGACGCGTCTATACGCTGCCTATAAAAGACTCACTTCAAACCCAAAGATATACAGAGACTGAAAGTAAAGGGATAGAAAAAGATATATCATGAAAAAAATAGGGAGAATAAAGCAGGAGTTGCAGTACTTGTATTAGACAAAATAGACTTCAAAACAAACAAAGTCACAAGAGACAAAGAAGGATATTACATAATGATAAAGGGGTCAATCCAACAGAAAGATATAAACATTGTAAATACATATGCACCCAACATAGGAGCACCTACATATGGGAAACCAATACTAACAGAATTAAAAGGGGAAATAGAATGCAATGCATTCATTCTAGGAGACTTCAATACTCTACTCACTCCAAAGGACAGATTAACCAAACAGAAAATAGGTAAGGAGGTAGAAGCATTGAACAACACATTAGAACAGATGGACCTAACAGACATCTACAGAACTTTACACCCAAAAGCAGCAGAATCCACATTCTTCTCAAGTGCACATGGAACATTTTCAAGAATAAATCATATACGAGGCCACAAAAAGAGCCTCAGTAAATTAAAAAAGATTGAAATTGTATGAATCAGTCTCTCAGACCACAAAGGTATGTAACTAGAAATAAATTATGCAAAGAAAACGATAAAGCCCACAAACACATGTAGGTTTAACAGCATACTGTAAATAATGAATGGATCAATGACCAAATAGAAACAGAGATAAAGCAATATATGGAGAAAAATGACAATAATAATTCAACACCAGAAAATTTGTGGAATGTAGTGAAGGCCATGCTAATAGGAAAGTATATTGCAATACAGGACTACCTCAGGAAAGAACAATCCCATATGAACAGTCTAAAATCAGAATTAATGAAACTAGAAAAAGAAGTACAAATGAGGCCCAACGTCAGTAGAAGGAGGGACATAATAAAGATTAGAGCAGAAATAAATAAAATTGAGAAGAATAAACAATAGAAGGATCAATGAAAGCAGGAGCTGGTTCTTCCAGAAAATAAACAAAATAGACAAACCCGTAGCCAGACATATCAAGAAAAAAAGAGAATCTACACACATAAACAGAATCAGAATGAGAAAGGAAAAATCACTACATATGCCATAGAAATGCAAAGAATTATTAGAGAATACTATGAAAAATTATATGCTAACAAACCCAATAACCTAGAAGAAATGAACAACTTTCTAGGAAAATGCAACTTTCCTAGGCTGACCCAGAAAGAAATAGAAAATCTGAGAAGACCAATTACCAGCAACGAAATTGAATTGGTAATGAAAAAACTACCTAAGAACAAAACCCAGGAGAGATGGCTTCACTGCTGAATTTTATCAAACATTTAGTGAAGACCTAACACCCATCCTCATTAAAGTTTTCCAAAAAGTAGAAGAGGATGGAATACTTCCAAATTCATTCTATAACCCAGCCTCACTCTAATACCAAAATGACACAAAGGCACCACAAAAAAAGAAAATTACAGACCAATATCCTTGATGAACATAGATGTAAAAATCCTCAACAATATATTAACAAACCAAATTCAAAAATACATCAAAAAGATCATCCATCATGACCAAGTGAGATTTATTCCACGGATGCAAGGATGGTACAATATTCGAAAATCCATCATCACCCACCACATCAAAAAAAAAAAGGACAGAAATCACATGATCATCTCAATAGATGCTGAAAAGCATTTGAGAAAATTCAACATACATTCATTATGAAAGCTCTTATAAAAAATGGGTATGAAAGGTGCACCTCAACATAACAAAGGCCATATACAACAAACCCAGAGCTAACATCATAGTTAATAGCAAAAAGTTGAAAGCATTTCCTTTAAGATCAGGAACAAGACAAGTCTACCCACTCTTCCCAAGTCTGCCAACTCTCCCTGCTTTTATTCAACATAGTTATGATGCAATTGTATCCACTGCAATCAGACAACACAGAGATAGAAGGCATCCAGATTGGTAAGGAAGAAATTAAACTGTCACTATTTGCAGATGACATGATACTACATGTAGAAAACCTTAAAGACTCTGTCAAGGTACTAATAACTGGATTTAGAAAAGTTGCAGGATACAAAATTAATACACAGAAATCTGTTGCAATCCTATTTACTAACAATGAAGTAGCAGAAAGAGAATCAGGAAAACAAATCCATTTACAATTGCATTCAAAAGAATAAAATACCTAGGAATAAACCTAATCAAGGAGGTAAAAAAACCTGTATTCCAAAAAGTACAAGATGCTCATGAGAGAAATTAAAGTCAACACCAATAAATGGAAATCTATCCTGTCCTCATGGATAGGAAAAATTAATATTGTCAAAATGGCCATCCTGCCCAAAGCAATGTATAGATTCAATGCAATTCCTATCAAAATACCAATGACATTTTTTCAATGAAGTAGGACAAATAGTTCTAAAATTCATATGGAACCCATATTCAAAAATCTAAAATCCAAAAGACGCCAAACAGCCAAAGCAATCCTAAGAAAGAAGAACAAAACTGAGGGATTATGTTCTCTGACTTAAAGCTGTACTACAAAGCTACAGTAATCAAAACAATATGGTAGTGGCACAAGAACAGACACATAGATCATACAACAGAATAGAGAGCCCAGATAGAAGCCCATGCATATATGGTCAATTAATATATGATAAAGGAGTCATGAATATTCAACACAGAAAAGACAGCCTCTTCAACACTGGACAGGTACATGTAAGAGAATAAAACTGGATTATTATATAACTCCTTACACAAAAGTAACCTTGAAATGAATCAAAGACCTGAATATAAGTCATGAAACCATAAAACTCTTAGAAGAAAACATAGGCAAATATCTCTTATGTAAGCATAAGCAATTTTTTCCCAAATGCATTTCCTTTAACAGAGGAAACAAACACACAAAAATGAACAAGTGGGACCACATCAAACTAAAAAGATTCTGTTCAACAAGTGATACCATCTGCAGAACAAAAAGGCACCCCACAGAATATATTCATAAATGACTTACCTGATAAAGTGTAATATCCAAAATATATAAATAATTCATGCTCAAGACCCCCAAAATGAATATCCTGATTAAAAAATGGGTGGAGGACCTGAACAAACACTTTCCAAAGAAGAAATTCAGATGGCCAATAGGCACATTAAAGTCACTCCACATTGATAGTCATGAGGAAAATGAAAATTAAAACCACAATGAGATACCACCTCACACCAGTTAGGATGGCCAACATCCAAAAGAGAAGAAACAACAAATGCTGATGATGATGCAGAGAAAGGAACAGTCATACACTGTTGGTGTGAATGTAAATGGTGCAACAGTTATGGAAAGCAATATGGAGGTTCCTCAAAAAACTAAAAATAGAAATACCATTTGACCCACGAATTCCAATCCTAGGAATTTACCCTAAGAAAATAAAGTCCCTGATTTGAAAAAACATATGCACCCTTATGTTCATTGCTGCCCTATTACAATAGCAAAGATATGGAAACAACCTAAGTGTCCATCAGTAGATGAATGGATAAAGAAGAGGTGGTACATATACACAATGGAATATTACTCAGCAATAAAAAGAAAAGAAATCCTCCCATTTGCAACAACATGAATGGAGCTAGAGAGCATTATGATCATTGAAAAAAGTCAAGTGGAGAAAGACAAATACCAAATGATCTCACTTATTTTTGGAGTATAAAAACAAAGCAAAACAGAAGGAAAAAATAGCAGTAGACTCAGAGACACTGAGAACGACTGGTGTTTACCAAGAGGGAGGGGTTGGGGTGAGTTTAGGGAGAGGGTGAAGGGGATAAAGGGGCAAAATAATTCACAATCACAATATAACTTGGTCACCGAGAGGGTAGTGCAGCATAGAGAATATAGTTAATGATTCTGTAACATCTTACTATGTTGATAGATAGTAACTAAACTACCTGGAGTGAGGATTTAATTATATGGACAGCTGTTGAACCACAGTGTTGTATATTTGAAACCAACATAAGACTGCATATTAATGATACTTTAATTAGAAAAAAAAAAGTTAAAAAAATTTAGGGGATTATTTTGGAACTATCCAAATGTTATTCATGTGAATACCATATGACCTGGTTTTTGAAAAACAGACTGGGGATAGTCTTCAGAAAAATAAAGGTAAGATGAAGATGAAACTATACTGAGGGAAGAGAAATGAATAGTATAGTTTGGGATGGAAAAGTTTTGCAAATTTGGAAAATCTGCAAGGAGTTCCAACTAAAATATGATGGGGAAATGGTGCCACTGAAGGTAAGGCTGAAAAACAAATGATTCTGTGAAATGTACAAGTGTTTAGGTTCTTTAGAGAAAATTAGAAAATTTTAAGTCATAATCATAACCTAAACTATCAACATTATATAGAGTACATTTAATTAACAGTGTGGTAAATGCAATTTAGGGGATGAAAGAAATGGAGTAAGATAAAATCAACCAGGAAATCATTGAAGTTAGCTGGGGAAGAATGATTTGTCTGAATTAGGACAATAGTAATGGAAAAGGAAAGGAGTGAATGGATTCATGGTGCACAAAGCAGAATAATCAGAGCTCTCTAAATAGATCAGAGTAGGATAGAAGAAAGAGAAGCTAAGGATGGTTTTCTCATCTTCTGCTTTTACCTGGGCCTATGGCTTTATTTATACTCTGAATCATTCACTCATTAATTCCTTTATACACTTAGGCATTTTTTTAATTGAATACCTCTTATATACCAAGTACTGTGCTATAAGCTAGGTGCATGGCAGTGAGTAAGATAGACAAGATTGCTGATTTCATTTTATTCCCAGCTCTTTCCCAATTTACAAATTATTTATAAATGTAAAGTACATATTAAAATTTATGATTTCTGAGTTGATTATGACATGACTTATGACTGATTGTGACATTTCCTTTTTACATATCGTGACTCAGCATATCAGTTGTTTATCTGGAGTCAACCCTTCCAGTATCATTTATATAAGTCTCATTCTTTATTATCTTTTCTTTTCCTACCTGTTACTAGCTGTGAGTAATCATCACGTCTTGAATTTGTATATCAAAATATGATAGTTATAAACCACAGTGAGATTTCATGCCACAGCAGTTAGAATGGCCAACATCCAAAAGCCAAGGAATAACAAGTGTTGGCAAGGATGTGGAGAAGATGGAACCTTCCTACACTGTTGCTGGGAATGTAAACTGGTGCAGCCACTGTGGCAAGCAGTATGGAATTTCCTCAAAAAACTAAAAATAGGAATACTGTATGACCCAGTAATTCCACTCTAGGAAGTTACCTGAAGAAAACAATATCCCTGATTCAAAATATATATATGCACCCCTCTATTTACTGCTGCATTATTTACAATAGCCAAGTTATGGAAGCAACCTAATTATCCATCAATAGATGAATGAATAAGAGGATGTGGTATGTATATACAATGGAGTATTATTCAGCTATATAAAAAAAAGAAATCCTGCCATTTGCAACAACATGGATGGACCTAGAGGGTCTTATACTAAGTGAAATAAGCCACCAGAGAAAGACAAATACCATATGATTTCATTTATTTTTGGAATATAAATATACAGCAAAACAGAATGAACAAAACAGCGGAAGACTCACAAAGAAGGGACTAGTCGTTACCATGGGGGAGGGATTGGGGTGGGTATGTGCAGAAAGTAAGGGGGATAAAGGGGAACAAAAATTCTCAGTCATAATATGTTGGTCACGGGAATGGCAGTTCAGCATGGAGAATTTAGTCAATGATTCTGTAACATCTTTCCATGTTAACAGATAGTAACTGCACTAGTTGGGGTGAGGATTTAATAATATGGGGAGCTGCTGAACCACTGTGTTGTGTAGTGGAAACCAACATAAGATTGTATATCAATGACACTTCAATAAAAAAATATGGTAATCATATATAGCTCTAGTGAATAGTAAGAAGGAAAAACATCTGGGAATAATAATGATAATCACACAAACAATAACTTGGTGGTTTATTACATAACGGAATTTTTTATACTGCATTTTATTTACATGGAAAAATGATCATTCAATTTGAAAAAATGTTAGTTTCTCATTTTACAGAGAAATAAAATCATAAAATGTAAATGATTTTTTCCAAAATCATAATACATGGACAAAAAGGGTTAAATTGGGAACTTGAACATGTAGTTAGGAGTATTTCACATACATCACATTCCTTTTCTTTAAAGGCACATGCTTACAGGCAGATATGAATAACATTACTAGTTTTTTTGTAAAAATGGAACAAAATGCACTAGATATGGAAATAAGGCATACTGTATTTAGAATTGTGATATTCATAGGCAGTGCATTACAGGAGTACTATTTCTTTGCTGCTATAATTTGGGCATCTAACTGGCTCTTGAAAGGTTTTTTCTTTTTGTTATCTCTATGACATAAGTGAAAAAGAAAAAATAATGGGAATTGGTATAACTGGAAAAATGAAAATAAAATTATATAATTGCTTATTTTCACTCATTTTTTTCTTGTGGTTAAATATAAACATTTATGAAATCTTCATTGTTTTAGTTAATTATAAACATTTAAAAAGTTTTCTTACATTTGTTTCATTTCCTACATTAGAATGCCTTATGCAAGCATATTATCACTACTAGATTTGTGTTATAAATAAGAAAGCATTTAAAAATGTCCTCTGCCCCTTCATCTCCATGTTTTGTCAGTGGGAATTCAATTCTCGGCCTCAAGTAGATCTACTTTTATATTTTTTCACAAGGTAAAATCTGATTCATATTCAATGCATGTTCTTCTTTTGGTGGGGGGATCTATTTAATTAAGTTTAATTTTAATTAATTTATTTTGGAACTAGAGTTGATATACACTAGTCTTTTGGTTTCAAGTATACAACACAGTGGTTCAACAGTTATACACATTATTAAATCCTCACCCCCAACTATACAGTTTCTGTCAATGTAGAAATATCTTACAGAATCATTGGCTATATTCTCCATGCAGCACTATCATCCCTGTGACCAACTTATATTATGACTGAACTTTTTGTAATGCAGGTTCTTTTTTAACAGATAGTTTTTAAAGTGATAGTTCTGTTTTGAGCATCAGCATTATGCTGAAAGTGCATTACTAAAATTAATGGTTCCTGACACAAGAAGCTCTAGGCTGCTGACCTTTAAAAAATGTTGGTTTTTCTTCAGCTTGTTTTGTTTCTCTCAGTTACTGCAGAAAACACAAAATCAAATGCTATTTAATACCCAAATTCTAAAATCTACTGTGTCTTTGTGATACTTGTTTAAGCCTCTCAAGTTTTGCAAAAGATTAAAAAGGAAGCTTTGGGTAGAACTATGCTACTAGGTACTATACTAGAAAGTGTTTGGTATCTATGTCAAATATCAAAGATATAAAGAATATTGAAAAAAAGTCCATACATATCTCTTAGTAATTTAACATTTATAAATTGAGATAATGGTAGTTTTGAAATAACATAGTTGAATATAATTTCTCAATTATGAACAGCAAGAAAAGTATGAACTATATGTAACTAAGGAATGGTTAGCTTCCCAAACTGTACATTTTAACTGACTCCCTCCAAACCAAATTTGAACACTTCCATTTACAAAATACTTTTAAAATAATAAGCTGAAATTGTGTTTGATACTAATTTCTATGTGTTTTTTTTTTCATTAATGATGACCTTTTACAACTTAACATTGTTTTGTAGAGAAATTCTAAATTCAATTGTTTAATTTTGTTCTGGTTTTTATAATAATGTGCTTTTCCTTTGTAACTTTATAAAAAGATTCAATGAACCATATTTGGTGTATTAAAAACTCAATTTTAAATGTTTTCTTTCATATTTCAAAATCTGAAAAGGTTAGCTAGTGCATTTATGTATTGAGTAGCATGAAAATCTCTCTCACATATATTAAAACAAATAAAATTAAAGGAATCATAGCTACTGAAAAGATTAAAAATATTAAGTATAGATAAGAGACTGAAAATAAGGAAGTTATAGTAAAAATAAATCCCACAGCTCTTCTGTAGTTAGTGCTCCCAGGCATAACACAATGAATTAAAAATATATACACCAGTGCACATGTAATGCAATTAGATAAACACAACTTCAAATTCTATTTGCAAAACTCACAAGCATTAAGCTACTCTAAATTTAAGACTTCATTGGTGTATCTTTCTGTATCATGTACAAATCAAGTCAGTAGAAATAAGTTCATTAATAATCTATTTTATGTGCCAACAAAAGCTAAGTCATAAAGAGAACTAAGGTAATAAAAATAAATAAATGGATGAATAAATTAATAAATAAATAGTGTTTTGCATCATCAGGAGCCATCTAATATTTTGGATAAGAAAACTGAACATATACAAGAGAAATTAGATCTAAGACTATATGGCAGTTCTGAGGCATCAACATAGACATTTCAAAGTATTGCTAACATCCCACAATATCTTAAGAATTGTCATGTTCAGAACAATTTAAAGGCACATTCATATTTAAAACCTTGAGATTACTTCTCTTGAATTTAATTTATTATGCATGTGCCCATGGCCTCCTTTTGATGTTTGACATTTCCTTCTTTCTTCCAATTTTAGCCTTTATCTGAACCCCAAAGAATGAATACACTAGGCAGTCCTTCTCAGGGCCTAAGTTCCATGATAGAAAAGAGAATCCAATTTTCTGTAGAAGTTTAGAATCCAAGGGCATGATCAGCTTATTTCCAAAGGGTCAACTTTGAATGTGTATCCTCTGAGTAGCTTGGCCTGAAAGCAGGAACTTACCAGAGTTCTCAAACATACTCTTAAAAAGAAAATGGGAAAGAATATTTTTCAGTCTTACTGGTTGACTGTTTTCAAAATACTGTTTTTCTCACAGGTTGGATTTATATTGAGTTCTTTAAGGGGCAGCTGTAATATTTTAACCATGACCAAATGTAAGGACTCCAGCATTGTTTCCATTTCATCATGCTAACTTCTCAAATCAGGCTCTTAATTAGAGAGACTAGTCATAAACTAAAATAATTTGGTTAGGGAGAGATACATGAGTGTGTCATCAAATATACTGTCGCACACTGCAGAAGCATAGATAATTGTGGCTAACGTGGTAAAAGTTAGGAGTTGGCCAAGTAACTAGATTTTTAAGAAATATCCATTTTACTAGTGAGACAGGGACCATGGGCTTAGACAGAATAGGGAGAGGGCCTCCAGAAAAAGCAAGGCAGAATATTTGTAGTCAGAGCAATGTAACTACATGCAAGGAAGCCCCCTACCAAAACCCTGTGTTAAACATTAAGCTCTAGGGTCATTCTTCAGTAAGATCAGTTAATATTTCCCAGACATAGAAGAGTAGCAAATGTTTTTATTATGCTAATCATTTGTAATCATGTGTAAGATTCACTTTAGCATGCTAAAAGGCCCAGGCCTATGTGCTGTCTTTACTCTTTCAGATCTGATGGAGTGGTTTTGCAAACTGGGTAACTAATTTAGCATGCAGACCCAGCTGTAAACAACATAGTAAAAGGCAGGAAAGATTCCACCTTAAAGATAAGATTGCATTTTAACACCCAGGAAGTTTAAGAAGCAAGATTCTTAACTTACTTTTTAGCAAATAGACAATACCTCAGCCCGCCTTGGGGACTGGGCAGGCCACCTTTTGATATGCTCCTAGACCAAGACGCCAGTATCCCAGAGAGAGATTGGGGCAGGAAATTCCTTGTGTAAAGTTAATTCTGGGTGTTCAGACACCACTTAGTGGGACCACACCCCTAAGCCTTTTTTTTTATGTTCTTGAAAAATCCTCATCAGCCTATAAAACCCCCTAGACAACACACCACCCTGGGCTCTCTTGTCCTCTCCTGGCATGAGCCAGGAGCTCTTACCTCTCACTTTATTTCTAAATAAAAGCCTGTACCTTGCTCTCCTATCTTGGGTGTTTGTGAAGCTCATTCTTTGGCTTCGTGAACAAGAACCCAGGCATCACTAGGAAACTGATATGCTATAGATGACCTTAATCAGACAACTTTCAATGGACATCCTGTGGTAAATGCCAGATTGCACAAGACTAACCAGTGAGTGATGTGAGAATGGATGATAGTGAATTAATCTACTGAAAATTTTAGATTTGAAGGTGATGCTACATACTAAGCAATGATTAGATAAGAATGTAGGGTCAAAGGACAGTTATTTTGTTTTACTGTTTTAGGAAAGCACAGGTTTGAAAGTATGTGATTACAGTGTTGAATAAACCCACAGAGAGGAAAACAATGTAGTGTGCTCAAAGGGAGAAACTGAGAGACTGACTTTGAAAAGGAAGAGGGAAACTAGTGTCATTGAATCAGGGGTTCGGAGGAAATACTGAGAAGAAAGGAAAAGTGAGTTTAGAAATGCACCATTTCTAATGACACCTTTCTGCAGAATTGTATACATTTCTCCAGAAGTAATTTTTCATGTCTTGGAGTATCTGAAAAAAATTGGGGAGTTTTTAGCACTGATCATGGGGTGACTATTTGAGGACAGGAGATACAATATAGCAAAAATGTAATGGCACTGAAATAGCTGTAAGAGAGAAATTATGTGATTGACTATAAAATACAAATTCAGTAAAAGAGGCAATCCAATCAGTAGATACCATATAAAGTGATCCTTACTGGAGGGTAACTGTGCTTTTTTGTGGTTAAAGAGAAAGCAAAGTGGTGCGTAAAGGACATACATGGATACAGAGATCACATTTTTTTATTTCTGAGCACAATTGTGAGGCTGACTTGGCAAATAAAATAGAGCAATTGAATTTGAGAGCAGGTGAAGTTATTTAATTTGAAGAGACCATGAAAATTAACTTTATGCAGTTTATTAATGTATTTATATGGATTTTGACAGCCCACATAATAACAAGAGCTGAAAGGAAGAATATGAGTCTAACTACCAAAGTCCTAAATGAATGTGAAGGGTGATCAGAATTAGACATATACAGTGGGACAAGGAGTTAGAAATGATTTTACAACTTATGCTTTCCAGTCAAGCCAAAATGTTAAAATAATTTGCTTTAAGTATGTGTATTTATATGTATATATATGTATGTTTCAAAACTTTTAAAAATGAGAAACAGTAATAATGGTTAACGTTCATTACAGTTCCTTATCTCTTCTGTTGATTACCATATGACTTTTGCCCATAACATTTCATTGGAAGTGTTTGTTTTAATCCATTCTCATTATTTATACCAAATGAGTCCCAACCAAAAATAGACCATGTTGGTAAGATGAAACCGGGATGCATAGAGCATACTAGTATTCCTCATTATCAAAAGTAAGTATTTCAAATTGTTCTAAGAATGAGGAGAATGTATCTAACACAGAGTTTCTGCTAGAATATTATAATTTCTGGGAAAGTTTCTATGCACAAACTTCATCAATATCAATAGCTTTGGGTACTAGTCCCTCAAATAATAATTAACTGAGAAGGACCTTCAAATTAATTGAACTTTTTTATTGAGCTTCCTTATCAAAAATAATTTTTATATAGATTGTACTGAAAAGGGCCTGTCACAAAGTAAATACATAAAAAGTGCTATGAAATAAGACTTTCACAACTAACATGATGCTATATTATTATATATAAATGTTATTATTGCACAGAACATTGATTGATGAGGAATCTGGATATAAGGACAATTTTAACTCACACTGAATAAAAATAAACCTCTTTTTTCCTGCTCTATCTTAGAAAGGCAGAGAGAGCAAAAGAGAGGAAAGAAAAATATTGTCAATCACTTCTATTTTATTGGTTATATGAAAAAAAATTCTCAAATTAAGATACGGTCTGTGGACAAAGATCTAATCATCATAGCCATAAAAATATAGCCCACTGGCATGGACCAAAACAAAGGTATTTCCACGGGATCCTTTGTCAAAATCTATGAAAAACAAATGAGTGCCTAACAGATTATCAGCCAGAAAAAAAAATTTTTAATTTAAGTAAAGGCTGTTTAGTACCCAGTGCACCTGTAATTAAGTCTAGAGAGTCATGTCTGACAAAATAATTTATGTGTGTCAACTGAAGTGTGGATCAAACTGGAACCAAATACCAAAGAAAATGACAAGGTTTTTGAGAGAAGTATTGGAAAAAGTGATGACAAATTGGATTGAAAATGAGAAAATTTAGTATAAAAGAGCTTCTATTCCCTCACTTTTTATATGCAGGAAACAGGCGGATGAAGTAGCTGAGCCATTAAGAAAGGGATATTCTACAATGAAAAGGAAAGAAAGAAAAAATAAAAATAACAAATTAATTGGGAAAAATAGTAACAACTGTTAAGATAGAGTCAAGTCCAGATATAGAGCAATTCTATTAAAGATAAATGGATTGAATTCTCCATGTTATAAGGTATAATGCCAGAAAATTAAAATATAACAGAAATAAAATCACAATGGGATGGTATTTGACAACCTTTGTTAGTAGCTGACAGAAAGAGAAAAACATAAGGGCTGTTAAAGAATAACATAAAGACATATGATTAACCACTTTAGTCAAACTGACTTGTGCAGAGTCTGGACCCAGTAAGTTCAGAATATAACTCCTTTCAAGAATTACGAACCCTTGTACCAAATTAACCACATGCCGGTTCTTACAGAAACTATTTTATTGGCTTTTATTTGTATTTTAATCAAATCCAAATTTGACTTATTTTCCCCCCAAATTGGCATGATTCTCCCTCCCTGCCCCAATTCTTGGGTACCTATTAAGTTTTATAAAACTAAATCCACCCAATTATTCTAGAGTATTTGTCACATGTACTTATCAGCCCAATCCAAACATTTAGCAGCTCATTTCACCCAGTGTAATATTTCTCTAGATAATTCTCTATCTTTTCCCTCTTTTGAATGGATGACTTATTTTAAGCCTTTTTTCTATACTACCTCATTAATTATACATTATTATCCTTTTAGAAGTTATCCTAGTAATTATAGTATGTATCTTTGAAATTAGGTACATAGTTAGTTTCCTTTACCATTTCCCTAATGCCAGGATTTTATAAACTTGAGCTACATTTACACTCTTCTATTCTTTTTCTGTCATCCAATTTTCCCAGCTAAACTCTTCATAGTTTTGAATGGAGATGTACATCTTTACTGTGTGCCTCAGTAAAGATGGATTGTCATGCTCTGCAGGTGGATTGTATGAAATCTCCCAAATATGATGCTCTCTTAAGCAAATGCCAGACTCACATTATAGTGAATTAAATAAGTCACAGTTGTTTAAAGGCATCTTTTGTTTTGTTTTGATTTTGTTGTAAAAACAACAATCCATTCATTTTCAGTTATAACAAATTTGCCCCTCAATTTTCCTTGTTTTATAATGCCCCAACAAATAAAAGAGTGGTCTCTGAACCTAAGGGGAACAATTAATTGTACATTCTGGTTATGCATGAGGCAAGAATTGCTAGCAAAGACAATCTGGCTATAATAACTAGTCATGAGGATGTAAATCAGAGTAATGAGGGGAGTAACTTTCTACCACTGATAGGTTCACTATAAACCTACTGACTAATATACCTATATTGAAATCTCACTTTTAAATTCTAGGAAATCAAGTGATAATTTAATTATTATAATCATATCAATATAGCTACTACTTTGGGGTGATGTTGAAACAACTGGAAGCCCAATTTTCTAGGCTTGCAAGATTTGGGGAGTCTTGGGTACATTCCCATTTATTTCCATGATTATCTGATGGGATGGGGGTGGTTCAGCTGTATTCCTTTCTTTGTGAAATATGAACACACATTGCTCATTGTCTTTTTCAACTCCACAATTGAAATTTCAGTTCCTCTAGTTCTTTACTCATTATTTGGAATGAAATCAGTCTCTTGTTAGAGGAGGAGGCTTTGTCTTAGATATTATAATAAGTTCTCTACCATTATGGGTATATCTACTTTGACAGAGCAAGACCCAATTTGTGTCTAAATATGAGCTTGAGCTTTTCACAGAATCTAGACTAACAACTGTAATTGTTTATTAAAGCCTTTGGCTATATATGACTTCCACCCCTGGAGGGTTGTGAGGAAGGAAATACAAGATCTAATGCCTCTCACCCATTCATTTTTGGTATGCTACATTTTCTCACTTGAGAATCAAGAGAAGGAGATTCAGATATATATTGATATATTTTTTACACACCTGGTCAAGGCATACTATCTTTCAGGAAAATGAAGAACTCATATTACATTATTATACTTGCTAAAAAATAATCTATTAGGACCAAGTTCTGCTTTTCAATTTCTACCATTACACTAGTGTTAGCCTTTTTGTTTATATTTCATCCCATATTGTTCAATCCATACATATTAATGCATTTTAATCATACTGTAGACATAAATAAATATCTCACATTTGTCAATTAATGTTATATTTTAAGGATAGACTTGCTCAGTCACTTTATGTGTTATGTTGTTATGCCATCATATGCCTCGGGGAAGAGTAGCTGGCCGTGACTTGACAGGTGTGCATAATAGCTAGACAGAATTCAGAGACTTAGAAATTATTTTTTTACTTGGTTATTTTACTGATATTACTAGGAAAATACCAAAAAGAACCTGAAAGGATCAATGTTTAACTACATTTACTATAAAAATTAAAGATCAGAAGAGAGTACATTAAGCATTAATACCACCTCATATTATAATTACATTTCTAAATTTTAAATTATTTATTTATTAAGGAAAGGTAGTCATGTTAAACCTTTAGAAATATGAGTTTTTAAACCTAATTGATTTCTTATATAGTGATCAATTATAAGAATACAGTAAATGAAATGCAGCTAATTGCCTAAATCACACTACATAAATTTAGAGAATCACATGAGGGAAAAAACAGTATCCTCAAATGAAGGACAAATTTGTGAAAAGAAATGCATAACTGATAAAAAAAAGTTCCATTTGTCTCTCTAGCATCAATTATCTAGTAATCACTATCTTAACGTTTCCTAAAGGAGTTGCAGTAAAGGAAACATTTTTCACTTCATTAAAATTGGTTACCTGAGGGTAAATAGTCACATCTCAAACACTGTGGTATTTTATATATCTGTAGTGTGGAGATATGACTTCTAGGGTTTCTTTATCAAAACGGTTTCCCTGCAAAATTGCCCATAATTGTCACAAAATGAAATACTCTCCATATTTATTTGATCATTTGCTTTTATTTCCAGGGGAAGTAGAATTATTTATTTTAAGGATGGAAAAGTACTTTTATCATCTTAACAATATTTTTTTCTGATTTAAAAACTATAATATGTTAAGGACATGATAACAAATCATGGCCTGAGAATTAAAGGCCATTACCTTTCAGAACAAACCTCTCAACAGAGGTTTTTACTACTTTGGAGTCTAACAATATGAGGAGAGCTTTTAAAAAGATTGTATAGTTTAATTAGGAGAAGCCCTTTCTCTTCTTTTGATAAGTAGCACAGGCTTGTTAACTGAGCTCAACATTTTCCTCTAAGCCACCCTCACAAAAAAACAGAGGCATTAGTACATTTTATATAAAAATATAATTCCAATTGCTTGAGTATTTCACGCCAGATGAAAACTAAAACTAATAAATTAACCATATAAGTAGATAATTAAACTTTACTTTAATATATTAAAGCAGTATTTTGTGGGATGGAAGGAAATTTTATAATAAATTTTCAAAGGCTAACTTGAAGCTGTTTTCTTTCAAGTTGTCCATGCCTTCAGAAAAGGCGTGTTATATGGAGACTTTCAAAGGAACAAACACACATTCACATTGTGTGTGTATTTACTTACATGGATATCAAGCACTCTGGAAGTTCAGTACTCGAATTGGAGCTTATGTAATGCAACTATAATCCCCTTAATTGTATGTTTCTATTACAGGCGTATCTGGCTTTACTGCATTTCATTTTATTGTACTTCAAAGATATTGTATTTTTTACAAATTAAAAGTTTGTGGCAACCCTACGTTGAGCAAGTTTGCTAGCATCATTTTTCCAAAAGCATTTGTTCTCTTCGTGTCTTTGTGCCACATTTTGGTAATTCCTGTAATATTTCAAACTTTTTCATTATTATATTTGTTATAGTGACCTGTGATCAGTGATATTTGATATTACTATTGTAACTGTTTTGGGGTGTGACAAACCATGCCCACATAAGACAGTGAACTTAATTGATAAATGTGAGTGTTCTCAATGCTCCACTGACCAGCCATTCCCCCTATCTCTCCCTCTCCTTGGGCCTCCCTCTTCCCACATAATATTGAAATTAGGCCAGCTAATAACCCTACAGTGGTCTTTTAAGTGTTCAAGTGAAAGGAAGAGTCACATGTCTTTTACTCTAACTCCAAAGCTAGAAATATTAGACTTAGTGAGGAAGGTACATTGAAAACAAAAATAGGCTGAAAGCTAGGCCTCATGCCCTAGTTATCCAAGTTGCGAATGTAAAGGAAAAGTTTTTGAAGGAAATTAGAAGTGCTACTCCAGTGAACATACAAAGGATAAGAAAGCAAAACAGACAAGTTTGGGAGGTCTGGATCAAAGATGAAACCAGCTGCAACATTCCTTTAAACTAAAGCCTAATCTAGAGCAAGGCCTAGCTCTCTTCAATTCTGTGAAGGCTGAGAGAGGTAAGGGGGCTGCAGTAGGAAAGTCTGAAGCTAGCAGAGGTTGGTTCATGAAATTTAAGGCAAGAGCCTGTCACCATAACATAAAAGTGTAAGTTGAAGAAAGTGCTGATATAGAAGCTACAGCAAGTTACCAAGAAGTTCTAGCTAAGAGAATTAATGAAGGAGGCTACACTAAACAAGAAATTTTCAATGTAGAAAAACAGCCTTTTTGGAAGAAGATGCCATCCAGGGATTTCATTGCTAGAGAGAAGAAACCAAGGCCTGGTTTCAGTTCTCAAAGGACAGGAAGGCTCCCTTGCTAGGAGTTAAAGCAGCTGGTGACTTTAATTTGAAGCCAGTGCGCACTTTTCTGAAAACCCGAGGGCTCTTAAGAATTATGGTAAATCTATTCCACCTGTGCTCTATAAATGGAACAACAATGACTGGATGACGGCACATCTGTTTACAACATGGATTACTGAATATTTAAGCCCACTGTTGAGACTAACTGCTCAGAAAGACATGATTGCTTCAAAATATTACTGCTTATTAATGATATACCTGGTCACCCAAGAGCTCTGATGGAGATATACAACAAAATTAATGTTATTTTTAGGTCTGCTAATATAATATTCATTCTGCAGCCCAAGGTTGAAGGAGTCATTTTGAATATAAAGTCTTAATTAGTTAAGAAATACATTTTGTAAGGCTTTAGGTGCCATAGATGGTGATTCCTCTGATGCATCTGGACAAAATAAATTGAAAACTTTCTACACAGAAATCACTATTCTAAATGCCATTCTAAAATATTTATGATTTATGCGAAGAGGTCAAAATATCAATATTTACAGAAATTTGAAATAAGTTGATTCCAGCCCTCATGGAATACTTTTAGGGGTTCAAGACTTCAGTGGAGAAAGTAACTAAAGATGTGGTGAAATAGAAAGAGAACTAGAAGTGGAACCTGAACATGTGACTGAACTGCTGCATCTCATAAAACATGAATGGATGAGGAGGTGCTTCACATGGATGAGCAAAGAAGAGTGGATTCTTGAGATGTAATCTACTCCTAGTAAAGATGCTGTGAAGATTGTTGAAAGACAACAAATAATTTACAGTGTTTTATAGAAATAGTTAATAAAGTAGCAGCAGGGTTTGAGAAGATTGATTCCAATTTTGAAGGGAGTTGTATTATTGGTAAAATGCTATCAGTGTTGCATGCTACAGAGAAATCATTCATTCAAGTAAGAGTCAATAAATGTGGCAAAGTTCATTGTTTTAGTATTTTAAGAAATTGTCAAGCCAACCTAACCTTTAGCAACCACCAACCTGGGCAATCGGCAGCCATCAACATCAAGGCAAGACACTCCACCAGCAAAGACATTATGATTCACTAAAAGCTCAGATGATTGATAGCATTTTTCAACAATATTTTTTAAATAAGGTATATACACTTTTTAGACATAATACTATTGCATACTTAAGACTACAATATAGTGTAAACATAACTTTTATATGCACTGAGAAACAAAAAAATTCATTTGGCATGCTTTACTGCAATATTCCCTTTGTTGTGCTGGTCTGGACCAAACTGGCAGTATCTCCAAGTTTTGACTGTACTATCATTGGTTTTTGTTTTCTTTACTTCTGTTTATCATCCATTCAACAAGTCATCATCTCTCTTTCTCTGTCTCATTTCTCTCTCCCTCTAATCTGTCATTTATCTAATTATGTTTATACATCTGGTAACTTCAAATCTGTATGTCATGAGTCTAATGAGAAAAGAACTAAAAAATTCCCCTTAGGCTTAAGTGTTGAATGAGAAATTGATATGGCCTTTTCAAAATCTTTTCCAATGATATGTTTTTACAACATAAAAACAGTAATTAATTGAGATTTATTACAAAGATATGTCATGTCATCATACGCTTCTGAATACATTGTGCTCAGGATGCTAAAGACCAACTTTTGGTTTCATTAGGAATTATGATTTCTTGCAAATGAGCATTGATTTGTAAATATCACATAAAAATAGATGTAGCAAAATTTCCTAATTAATTGAAATCAGTTTTGTAAGAGAATGATTATAGCTTTGTTTTTTGATTAAAGAATACTTTAATATATATTACATTTCCTTTTTAACTTTGAAATTAAGAAATTAAGGTAACATACTAATATCAAGTCAGTCATTCACATTTTCTCAGTAATCTACATGGTTTATTTGCCCTCGTATTAATAAACATGTGAATATGCCTAAAATCTTAGAAACCTTCATTAAATGGATTAGTTATTGCTTCTAAAAGACTATATAGTTGATATATTTGATTTAGACAATAAATAATCTGAATTGTACCTTCTACACATGGTACAATCACAAAATACAATATAGAAGTACACTTTTTTATTTTACAAACTAACTTATAAATACAATCAAATATTACATATCTTCATTTCATTTGAACAGAGCCATTAAGAAGCAATGATGGCATGATTAGAATTTTTTGAATATCTAAAATATATCACTATGCACACCTCTGTAATTTCTTTAATGTCTACTTTCTTTTTTATTCCCTTCCTTCCCTCCTTCTTCCTTCCTTTCTTCCTTCTTATCTACCTTCTCCTTCTCCTCCACCCTGTCATCCTCCTCTACTTCTCTTTCTCCTTCTTCGTCTTCCTCCTCTCATTCTTCTTTCTCTTTTGGGGGAGTTACTACATGCTAAGCTAAAGCTGTGCACAAAATGAATCCCAAAGTAATATTACAGCAGGATTATTTCACAAATTGAGCAATGCTATGGTGAACATGACATAAACCAGTATTATAAAAGGTTACTGGAAGAAGAGAAAGAGCTGCATTAGCTTGCTTTGACTTAAATGTTTGAGATTATACCTGAATTATAAAATAAATACAATGCAATGAACCCAGAATTAGTGCTCTAGCCTCGGTGAAGTAATATCCAGAAAAAAATCCCTAGGACTGAAAAAATCCTGGCAGAATTGAGGGACTGAAATAAGAGTAGGCAGTCAGAAAGGGCATAAGTAATGAAAAATGAATTCAAAGAGGTAGTCTAGGATTAAGTAGGTGTTGAAATCACTGCATGGTTTCTCAGATATCTTATAGCACCTCTTATTTTCCTTTTTAGAAATTTCTAGTTCAGAGGGAAATTCATATTTTTTCCGCTATTTCTACTAAGTTTTTGTTGGTATCATAGTTTTAACAAACAACACGTTTCTTGTTTCCAAGCATTTATTTTTACAGTACCTCATTACTGTTTTATACATATAATATCCACAAAAATAGTCTATTTTTCTCCAGGCATACAATATTTAGTCAAAACACTGTTATCAAATTACTTTACCCCATCAGGGTCATGGCTAATTTTTAATTTTTTAGATTCATTCTTAATAATCTTATTCCCATCCTAATTAGTTTAGAACAGTTACTCTTTGTGTTCTACAGTTTTGTGGGTTTTGACAGATGCATATAATTATGTATCTCTCAACACAATTCTATATGGAATAATTGCATCTCTTGAAAAACTCACTCATGATGGACTTTGTTAGGCAACTCCTATAATTATTTTTTTAACCCTATATTTTTTCTAATTTCAGAATACATGGAATCACACAAGAGGTAGCTTTGTGTATCAGGCTTCTCACAAGTAGCAAATGCAATAAATGCTCACCTATGTTTTATATGAATCAATAATTGAAAAAAAATTGTTGAGTATTATCTTGTTATATGACCATGGGGTCTGCAGTTATGATTTTAATTCCTGTTACTGGAAATTTATTTATTTTCTCTTTTATTGGCCAGCATGATTACAAATATATCAATTAAAAAATTTTTTTATAATGAATTGGTGTTTGGTTTTGTTAATTTTCTCTATCACTTTTTTTCTTGTAATCAATTTTATTGATTTCTACTCTTTCTCTCTTCTACAATATTGTCTTCCTGTTTTACTTTGGTTTCTTTTACAGTATCTGTAGTTTTAAAGTTGTTAATATAATATTGTATATTAAATACACTTCAATGAAATAAATGGAAAAAGGGCAATATTACTGATTTTAGATTTTTTCTTTTTTTCAAATATAAGAATTTAATGACATAAATTCCCTCTGAGCTCTAATTTAGCTGAAGCTCCCTATTTTTCATATGCTGTATTTTCATTTTCACAGTTTTAAATATTTTCTAATTTCACTGGAGATTTGCAATTTGATCCATGTGTTATTAAAAAGAAAGTTATTTAATTCCCAAATATATCAAGATACCTTTCTGTTACTGATTTCTAGTTTAATCCCATATGGTCAGACAACATATAAAAAGTGAAATATTTTTTCAAATTCTTCAAGGGTTTTTTTTATGGTCAAGACTATTATCCATTTTAGTGAATATCCAGTATGAATCTGAACAGAATGTTATTCTGCTGTTGTGGATTAAGTGCTCTATAATTGTGAATTAGATCATTTGGTGACAATATTTTTAGATCTATTTCATGTTGATTTTCTGTCTACTCATCATGATTACTGAAAGAAGTATGGGAATCTCTAAGTACAATAGTGCATTTGTCTATTTCTCCTTTCAGTTTGACAATTATTTTTCATGTTTTTTGAAGTTTTCTGTTAAGTGTATATATATATATGTTTTATTGTTGATGCCATCTTGGATAATTAACCTATTTGTAATTATATAACAGTCTCTATATCAGAAGATTTCTTTATCTGTAATAGTTACAGCAGCTTTCTTTTGTTTGATGTTTGTATATTTCTAATCTTTTTACATTTAACCTATATGTGTTTTTCATATTTATTGTGTCCCTTATATGCATTTAGTTGAGGCTTGCTTTTTAAATTTATTTTTATTATTTTTGTTTTTTTGCAATCATTAATGTACAATTACATGAACATTATGGTTACTAGACTTCCCCTATTATCAAGCCTCCACCATATACCCCATTACAGTCACTGTTCATCAGTGTAGTAAGATTCTATAGAGTCACCATTTGTCATCTCTCTGTTATTACTGTCTTCCCCGTGTCCCTATCCCTACATTATATGTACTAATTGTGATGCCCCATTTTCCTCCTTATCCCTCTCTTCCCACCGATCCTCCCCAGTACCCTTCCCTTTGGTAACTGTTAGTCCATTCTTGGGTTCTGTGAGTCTGCTGCTGTTTTCTTCCTTCAGTTTTTGCTTTGTTCTTATACTCCACAGATGAGTGAAATCATTTGATACTTGTCTTTCTCCATCTGGCTTATTTCATTGAGCATAATACCCTCTAGTTCCATCTATGTTGTTGCAAATGGTAGGATTTGTTTTCCTCTTACAGCTGAATAGTATTCCATTGTGTATATGTACCACTTCTTCTTTATACATTCATCTACTGATGGACACTTAGGTTGTTCCCATTCCTTGGCTATTTTAAATAGTGCTGCTATAAACATAGGGGTGCATATGCCTTTTGCAAATGGGGCTGCTGCATTCTTAGGGTAAATTCCACGGAGAGGAATACCTGGGTCAAATGGTATTTCTATTTTGAGTTTTTTGAGGAACCTCCATACTGCTTTCCACAATGGTTGTACTAATTTGCATTCCCACAAGCAGTGTAGGAGGGTTCCCCTTTCTCCACATCCTCGCCAACATTTGTTGTTGTTTGTCTTTTGGATGGTGGCCATCCTAACTGGTGTAAGGTGATATCTCATTGTGGTTTTAATTCGCATTTCTCTGATGATTAGGCATGTGGAGCATCTTTTCATGTACCTTCTGGCCATCTGAATTTCTTCTTTGGAGATGTGTCTGTTCAGCTCCTCTGCCCATTTTTGCATTTGGCTTATTTGCTTTTTGTTTGTTGAGGTGGGTGAGCTCTTTATATAATTTGGATGTCAACTCCTTATCAGATATGTCATTTATGAATATACTCTCCCATACTTTAGGATGTCTTTTTGTTCTACTGATGGTGTCCTTTGCTGTACAGAAGCTTTTTAGTTTGATATAGTCTTATTGTTCATTTTTGCTTTTGTTTCCCTTACCCAGGGAGATATGTTCATGAAGAAGTTGCTCATGTTTATGTACAAGAGATTTTTGCCTATGTTTTTTCTAAGAGATTTATGGTTTTATGACTTACATTCAGATTTTTGATCCATTTTGAGTTTACTTTTGTGTATGGGGTAAGATAATAATCCAGTTTCATTCTCTTACACGTAGCTGTCCAGTTTTGCCAACACCAGCTGTTGAAGAGGCTCTCATTTCCCCATTGTATATCTATGGTTCCTTTATCATGCATTAATTGACCATATATGCTTGGGTTTATATCTGGGCTCTCTAGTCTGCTCTTTGGTCTATGGGTCTGTTCTTGTGCCAGTGCCAAATTATATTGATTACTGTGACTTTGTAGTAGAGCTTGAAGTCAGGGAGCATAATCCCCCCCACCCCATCTTATTCTTCCTTCTCAGGATTGCTTTGGCTATTTGTGGTCTTTTGTAGTTCCATATGAATTCTGGAACTACTTGCTATTGTTCATTGAAGAATGCTATAGGTATTTTGATAGGGATTGCACTGAATCTATAGACAGCTTTAGGCAGGATGGCCATTTTGACAATATTAATTCTTCCTATCCATGAGCATGGGATGTGTTTCCATTTATTGGTATCTTATTTAATTTCTCTCATGAGTGTCTTGTAGTTTTCAGTGTATAGGTCTTTCACTTCCTTGGTTAGGTTTATTCCTAGGTATTTTCTTCTTTTTGATGCAATTGTGAATGGAATTGTTTTCCTGATTTCTCTTTCTGCTAGTTAATTGTTAGTGTATAGGAAAGCAACAGATTTCTGTGTATTAATTTTGTATCCTGCAACTTTGCTGAATTCAGATATTAGCTCTAGTAGATTTCGAGTGGAGTATTTAGGGTTTTTTATATATAATATGATGTCATCTGCAAACAGGGACAATTTGACTTTTTCCTTCCCAATCTGGATGCCTTTTATTTGTTTGTGTTGTCTGATGGCCATTGCTAGGACCTCCAGAACTATGTTGAATAGAAGTGGAAAGAGTGGGCATCCTTGTCTTGATCCTGATATGAGAGGAAAAGCTTTCACCTTCTCGCTGTTAAGCACAGTGTTGTCTGTGGGTGTGTCATATATGGCCTTTATTATGTTGAGGTTCCTGCCCTCTATACCTATTTTGTTGAGAGTTTTTATCATGAATGGTTCGTTAATGTTGTCGAATGCTTTTTCAGCATCTATGGAGAAAATCATGTAGTTTTTGTCCATTTTTTGTTGATGTTGTGTATGATGTTGATGGATATTCATATGCTGTATCATCCTTGCATCCCTGGGATGAATCCCGCTCGATCATGGTGTATGACCTCTTGATGTATTTTTGAATTCAGTTTGCTAATATTTTGAGTATTTTTGCATCTACATTCATGAGGGATATAGGTCTGTAATTTTCTTTTCTTGTGGTGTCTTTGCCTGGTTTTGGTATTAGAGTGATGTTGGCCTCATAGAATGAGTTTGGGTGTATTCCTTCCTGGTCCACTTTTTGGAAAACTTTAAGGAGGATGAGTATTAGGTCTTCAATAAATGTTTGCTAAGATTCAGCTGTGAAACCATCTGGTCTAGGGGTTTTTTCTTTGGTTGATTTTTGCTTACCAATTTAATTTCCTTGCTGGTAAGTGTGCTATTCAGATTTTCTGTTTCTTCCTGGGTTGACCTTGGAAGGTTGTATTTTTCTAGAAAGTTGTCCATTTCGTCTAGATTATCCAGTTGGTTACCATGTAATTTTTCATAGTATTCTCTCATAATTCTTTTTATTTCTGTGGTGTCCGTAGTGATTATTCCTTTCTCATTTCTGCTTCTGTTTATGTGTGTAGACTCTCTTTTTTTCTTGATAAGTCTGGCCGGGGGGTTGTCTATTTTGTTTATTTTCTTGAAGATCCAGCTCCTGTTTTCATTTCTTCTTTCTATTGTTTCATTCTTCTCAATTTTATTTATATCTGCTCTAATCTTTATTATGTCCCTCCTTCTACTAACATTGGGCCTCATTTGTTCTTCCTTTCCAGTTTCATTAATTGTGAGTTTAGTCTGTTCATTTGGGATTTTTCTTCTCTCTGGATGTAGTCCTTTATTACAATATACTTCCCTCTTAGCACAGTCTTTGCTGCATTCCACAGATTTTGCAGTATTGAATTTTTGTTGCCATTTGTCTCTATATATTGCTTGATCTCTGTTTTTATTTGGTCATTGGTCCATTGGTTACTTCGGAGCATGTTGGGAAGCCTCCATGTGTTTGTGGGATTTTTTGTTTTCTTTGTGTAATTTATTTCTAATATCATACCTTTGTGATCTGAGAAGTTGGTTGGTACAATTTCAATCATTTTGAATTTACTGAGGCTCTTTTTGTGGCCTAGTATATGATCTATTCTTGAAAACATTCCATGTGCACATGAAGAGTGTGTATTCTGGTGCTTCTGGGTGTAGAGTTCTGTAGATATCTTTTAGTTCCATCTGTTCTAATGTTGTTCAGTGTCTCTGTCTCCTTACTTATTTTCTATCTGGTTGATTTGTCCTTTGGAGTGAGTGGAGTTTTGAAGTTTCCTAGAATGTATGCATTGCAATCTATTTCCCCTTTTAATTCTGTTAGTATTTGTTTCAGATATGTAGGTGATCCTGTGTTGGGTGCATATATATTTATAATGGTTATATCTTGTTTGATTGACCCCTTTATCATTATGTAATGTCCTTCTTTGTCTCTTGTAACTTTCTTTGTTCTGAAGTCTATTTTGTCTGATACAGGTACTGCAACTCCTGCTTTTATCTATTAGTTGCATGAAATATCTTTTTCCATCCCTTCACTTTCAGTCTGTGTATGTCTTTGAGTTTAAAGTGAGTCTCTTTTAGGCAGCATATAGATGGGTATTATTTTTTTATCCATTCAGTGACTCTATGTCTTTTGATTGGTGCATTAAGACCATTTACATTTAGGGTGATTATCGATAGTATGTACTTATTGCCATTGTAGGCCCTAGATTTGTGGATATTGAAGGTTCAAGCTTAACTTCCTTAGAATCTAAGTGTCTAACTTAACTCACTTAGTATGCTATTACAAACATAATCTGAAGGTTCTTTTCTTCTTCTCCTTTTCCTTCCTCCTCCAGTCTTTATATATTAGGTATAATCTGTACTCTTTGTCTATTCCTTGACTGACTGTGGGTAGTTGATTTAATTTTGCATTTGCCTAGTAATTAACTGTTCTACTTTCTTTACTATGGTTTTATTACCTCTGGTGACTGCTATTAAACCTTAGGAACAATTGCATCTTTAGCAGTCCCTCCAAAATATACTGTAGAGATCGTTTGTGGGAGGTAAATTCTCTCAGCTTTGGTTATCTGGAAATTGCTTAATCCTTCCTTAAAATTGAAATGTAAATCTTGCTTAATAAATCATTCTTGGATCGAGGCCCTCCTGCTTCATTGCATTAAATATATCCCTTTTGGCCTATGCTTTTTCTGCACTGTCTGGTTTTAACTTAATGGTTTATAAGATTACATTTTCTCTCATCTCTTAGCATATCAATTATACTTATGTTTAAACATCTTTCAGTGGTGGCCCTAGAATTTGAAAAATACATTACAATCTAAACTAAGTTCACTTTCAAATAACATTACCACTTCCTGGGTAGTGAAGGTTAACTTGTAGCAGGATTTTCTTAATCCTGCCTACTGTCATTCATTTAACTTATCCATAAACTATAATCCAACATATTATTACTATCATTGTTATTTTGATCTCTAAACTTTTATCTGTTAGATCAGTTAATAAGAAAAAAAATAAAGATTTAATTTTAACTTAATTTATTCCTTTTAAAGTATCTTCTCTTTTATGTTTAAATGAGTTATGACATTATCACCACTTTTCCCTCCAAAGAACTTCTTTTAATATTTCTTATTAGGCAGTTTTGTGTTCAACAATTTCCATCGATTTGTTTTTTTACAGTCGGCATTTCTTCTTTACTTTTGAAGGATAATTTTGCTGGGTATAGAATTTTAAGTTCTTGTTGTTGTTTTTCTCTTACCACTTTAAATACTTTACTCTCTTCATGCTGTAAAATATTGGAAGAGTATCCAATGAAATTCTTATTCTTTTTTCCTTATAGGTAGTTATGTTTTGTTTTTCCTCTTCTGGCTTCTTTCAATATTTTCTCTTTGTCTTGATTTATTTCAGTTTGAAAAGGATTTGCCTAGGTATAGGTTTCTTAGAATTTATTCTTCTCGTGTGCCCTGAGCTTCTGGGAGCTATGGTTTGGTGTCTCATTAATTTTGGTATTAGTCATTAGTACTTCAAATATTTCTTTTGCTCATCTTACTTTCTTTTCCTTCTGGTAATCCCATTAAACATATGTTATACATTTTGCATTTGTAACTGGGTATTGCCGGGGCAGGGACAGCGCAATTGAGTTTCGTGTTCGGCCTCCAGCAGCAAGAGACAAAACTCAAAGCCCGACTTGCAGTCTCACTCCCGGTCACCAGCCCCGCCGTACCCGGCCCGCGGTGCTCAGGGAGGCCCCGGGTGGCGCTGTCTCCTCTCCTCCTGCAAATGCCTCCTCCGGTAAAACGCCACCATCCTACCCAACCTGGAGAGCCACCCGGCCCAGGCTGTCCCCGATGGCTCAGTCTGGCTAGGTGCGGATTGCGGGCTAAGTCTGCCAAAAGGAATGGGGGAAAGGATGGATAGTCAGGGAACAGTGGCCTGCGGCGAAGGGGCTCAACTTGGCTGCGGAGCGCGCGTCCCAGGCTCGCTAGCGCCCTCAAATAGAGCCCAGCCCGATCCCTCTTGCTCAGGACACAGCCCGGGTCTTGCCCTACGTCTCCCCATCCCAAGTCTGGCTGTGCTCTCTGCCTCCGACATTTCCTTTCCCTCCCAGGGTTTCTATCACCCTGCTTATCTCTGCGACTCTCTTCCTTGCCTCCCGAGCTTGTCCCCCGCCCCCCACTCTTCTACAGTTTATCGCAGAGGCCCCCCCAAAGAACCCCCATAAAACCAATAAGCCAAAAACGTAAGCATTCCCCAGACCCATGTGCGTGTCCTGTCGCTTCTAGAAGGCAAATTGACACCGGGTGATTTGGATCTGCTTTCTCAGACAGGCTAGGAAGCTTTCAAATATGTTAAGTCAGGGGACAGCTGGCTATTAGCATCTCTGCAGCGGCTGAGAACTTCTTCCTCCATCCTCAGACATCCCCAGCGCAGGGTCCGTTAGCCCATTGCACAGATGGAAGACATGGAGCAGGGAGGTAATCACAACTATTGTCAATTTAATTTTTCTCATGTGGTGGATTTCAGTCCTTTGAAAACTCTACTTCCTGTTTTCCCTTCCTCTTACTTAATTTCCTGACATTTTCTTGGATGGTTTAAGCAACAGGAAGAAGAGGGGAGAGAGATAGCTCTGTAACCTTTCAATAGAGCGAAATAAATAGCAGCCTGGAATTACAGCCACATAACTATCAGGAGCGAAACTGTGTTTGTGAAAATCTGTAACTCTAGCAATGTAATTGGGAGACAGTCAGAAAAAGGATATCGCACAGGTGAAAGTGATTTTACAATTGCTTCCCATACTTTTAATATTTTTCAAAATTGTTGAGAGGACTTTTCCTGAATACAAGGATGAATGTTTCAAGTTAGCAAGTTCACGGTAGTCTGACTCATTGGAGGTCTGCAGTTATCATAAATTGCCTTTAAAGTGTGTATTAAAGTGATTGAAATGTGTTTCCTTTTAAAAAATTGTCTCTGAAGTTGAAAACTTTCCACCCTTACCAGACTTCCCTTAAACTTTAAAATAATTCCCATGAACTTTTTCTTAGAGAAATTTCACACTAAACATAAAGTTTCTGGGACTCTAAAAAATAAGAGTTGGAACACGACCTTCACAACCAGTTTCCCTGCCAGGTTCTTTGAGCTGAGCATATCTGTGGGTGCCTGGAACTTCGTCTGGCTGGAAAATTTGCATTCCCAGAGAACTGCTCTGTGGCAAGTCCTAAAGTGATGTAAGTTTAGGCATCCCACACCAAATCTGGGTGGACTGGATTTTGGGCTTGGGATCCAAATACTCAGCAAGTACTCTGGGCATGCTTACAAGGTGAGAGAGACACACAAACTCCTGGTCAGATTCATGGATTATGGAGCCAAAATTCAAAACAGTCCCTTATTTTGCATGAATTCACTCAGAAGTTGAGGAAATAGGAGGTACTGAGGAATTGTCCAAAGTATCTACGTACCTTCCCATTTATTACTAAATATCATCCCTTTTCTGTAGCTCGTTTTGTTTGGCCAGCGCTGAGTACCTGGGGACTTAACAGAAAACCGTTTGCTCCCCATATTGATAGTCACAACGGGAACTGAGTCTGCCTCATCCAGATTTTTATACTTTAATTTTTTTCTTTAGAGACTAGATCTTCAAATTAAAGTTTTTCTGTCCCTAATTTTTACTTTTTCCCCCTGAACTTTATTCCTGTGCTTCAAACTAGCTCTCCTTCCTTATTGCTCTTCCCATTGATTCTCTTGGCCACTTGAGGTTTCTATGATGGTGATTTACATTACTGACAAAATTTCCGAAGCACCTTCAAAATTAACAAATGCCTTTTATCACCCACTGGAGGGGCGGTTAACCAAGGAGCTCTTACCAACCCAGAAAGGTGAGGGAGAAAAATGAGATAATCACATATCGGTAACTGAAGACAAAACAACTCATCGAGTTAGGTTTTTTCACAAATGAGTACTTTTAAATTTGAAATATCTGATTTGATTTAATTGCTGTAATAAAAATATGAATTGCCATCCTCCAAGAGGTATTCAGGCCCAGATCCTTTTCTGCTGTTAAACTAAAAAGCACATATAGTGGCCTTGCGAAACATTAGAAAGTTGTGTGTCTAACGCTACATGCCCGGTTCTTGTTAGTAACAATTTATCTGGCACCCTTCTTTGTAGGAAAACCTGGTCTTAGAAGAAAAGGAAAAGTTAGAGGGACAACCTCACAATTGATAAATAATTCTCTTGTTGAAATACATGAGGAGAACTCCAGCAACACAGATTCTATTTCCATGTCCTATGTCAGCCCCAAGGAGAGAAATTTGGAATGGGAGGGGAGATGGCAGTTATCAGGAAATTAAATGCTCGCCTAGTGAATTCTAAACAAATCAATCACCAGTCCAGGCAGTAGTTTTTTTTTTTTTAATATACACTTCCCATTTGTTTTACCCAATTCAAAATTTTTTCCCAAGAAGAAAATACAATTGTAAAATGTCTCATTAACAGCAAAGATGAATTGGACCTCAACTTTTCAATGCCATGCAGCCCTAATGGAGGTTGTAGAAGTTTGTGGAATAAAAGAATGCTGCCAGCTTGCATTCGGACTATTTTCCATCTGTGTGGCAGAGTTTGAGCTGTGTGTTCTACAAAGGCTTCAGTTGGCCCAAGGACGACTTTGGTCCTGAATTTTCATTTGTTTCAAATATGAATGGATATTTGTTATTTTCCAAATTTTCAAATTTTAGATCGTTTCTATTTAAATGTTTATTGTATTTAAATTTTTATCTGATTTAAACTTTGCTTCAAGATACCCATTAAAGAGTTCCTTCACTTAATATTATTTCCCAAGGAAAAAAGAACAAAATGGAAGGTACCGACCTCCCGTGTCAAATAAATGGATTATCAGTTTCATTCTTCAGGCATCCCCAATGAATACTTATAAAATAAAGGTTACTCTTCAACAAATGCAGAATTTTACCAATGAAAGTCTTGTCAGTGTGAAGAGCAGTCATAACATGGGTGGGCTTGAGGGTAGGGCATGGGGGAGGGAAAGCTCTGCTGGTCCTGAAGCAGGATGCAGGGAGTGCTTTCATGGAAAGCCTGTTTTGCCCAGAGGCTGGGGACATTCAAACTGGTCCCCAAAGCCCCTCTCTGAAGCCTGTGGCTCAGTTAGTCTCTGTACCCTGCCCCCACCCAGCAACACCCCAAACCCGAGACTCTTATAATAGAATGGAAGCTGCTGGGAGGGGCTCAGTTCCAGGAGAACTGTTTTTGCTTTAAAAAGAAGGTAGCAGTTCAGCCTCTTGTTTATTTTTGCTGAGCACCTCGGCTTTGCCTCCGCATTTCCCCACCAGCAGGAGACCATTACCCGGGACAATGTTCTATTCCATTGTCATTATCTCCTACGGAACTAAAACAATGCTCTGTTTGGCCTCCTAGGTGAGGAGGATTTGTTCTGCTCTTCCTTACTCAGAGTTTCCGACTGAGTTTCTGACCCAGCCACTACATATCCAGCAGGGATACCTGGCGACAGTTTTTTAAAAATCTGCTATCTTGTGTTTTGTAATTTCATTCTTTGAGAAATAGCCCAGAAACTAGATTCTCAATCAAGAAGAATCACACCATGGCTAAGGGAAGAGGGTTTGCTCAAGCTGCATGATCTCTATAATTTAAATCAGCTAGAAAGGATTTATTTATAGTTGTCTTATTTTTTTGTTTTGTACTATTGAATAGCACACCCTAAAAGGTTTCGCAATATTGTATGGTTGAATATCAAACACCAAAAGGTTAGAAACCACAAGATCTGTTATTCTCCATTGGGCCATGGTGTTTCCTGTTTACTTCTTTTAAAATATATACATAAATTTTGTATGTGTGTAAATATAATGTACATTATGACATGTCAAGATTTCTAACATTTATCACAGATGTTGATGAACATTAACTCTCTGGAGCTATTGTGTCATACTTGAGGTCTCCCAGAAAAGTACAAGCCCACAGAACAGGAAGAAAGCTGATCTGCCATAAGCCATCTCTCTCTTTACATACACCTGCACAGGCCTAAGGGTTTTCACTTGGAAAATATTATGCAGCTTAAGGCAGGTCTTAAGGATTTAAAAGAAAAACTTGTTCATTCTAGAGCTAAGGAGTATTTAGGATGCTTAAGACTGTGTTTTGCCCTTGGACTTAAGGCAAGCTAATGTCAGCCTGGCTCCAGTAGTTATTGTCACCTTATTACTCCTGTTTAGCTATGGGTAACCTGGGTAGCACAAATATAACAGTTGCTCATAACAAAAATGTAATTGGCCAAGACTGGCTACCTGAGGCAATTAAGCCTCATGTTAATGAGGCCAAGGTCATATGTTGATTTGCTTTACTCCAATTGGGAATGAATAGTCCTTGTCTCTAGCAATGTCAGTGACGGGATCTGTGCAAACCTACCCCCACAGGGCTAGTAGAGAAACAGTTTAGAGCCCAGGTCCTATTAGAGAATAAGCAAGGTACTGTAGGACATGAGATGGCAAAATGCTCAAGAGTTGGGGGCTCTGGAGAAAGACAGACCTGTATTTGAATACTAAGTCCCTCACACACTCTCTTAGTAACTCTGAGCAAGCTGCTAACTACTCTTGAGCTGCTGTTGCCTTATTTGTGAGAACAGAGGAAATAGAAGTAATAGTGCTCTATTATGTGTTAGAAAGCTTAAATGACAAGGTGCATGTAAAACATTCAGCCCTCAACATTAGTGGTCACCACTGCTGTTAGTATATACAATAAACAGCACTGCCTGTCCAGGACCCAACCATATAGTCTTGTCCCTGTCATTGGAAAGAATGTCCACTCTGGATATTGCAGTCATGTTTTACTCCTAGATCACTGGAGACTTGTTGTCAGGCACAAGGGAAGCTTCATTTATTTTGCCTTCAAATAGCAGAGTTTTGGCATGTATCAGCAAAATTGTGCCTAGCATGCTGTCATGGGTTCTGATCAGTTAAGCTCTTTCTTGATTATTACACTGGGCATTATTTGCCCCATTCCTTTCTTTAGATCCAATTCCAACATCTCTTATCAGAGTTACCTATGGCTTTAGAAGCCATCACATGGCTTCCCCATCATGTGGGCTGCTTTCCTTCCATCACTATTTCTTTGACTGAAGCCTGAGCTCTATAACCTCACCACATTGATCACAGCTTCAAGGAAGAGATCCCTGCTCTCAAGAACGTATAGTCTAGTTATGGTACAAGTGTGCATGGAAAGATAACTAGCAGTAGAAAGCAAGACATAAAATGTGATCAAAATGTGGTCAAGATGGTAAGAGCTATGGCATATTCCACTCTGAACCTCCATTTGCTCATCTGAGCTGGAGCTAATCTTTCATGATTAGCCTCTCCTGCAGAACTTCAGTGAAAAACAGATGAGGTGATCTATGTGTAAGCTTTCTGTCGACCACAATTCAATTACACAAAAAAAAACCACAAAAAAGTGAGAGGCATTGTAAAATCATAAGATGCAGGAGCATAACATATTATTATCAACCTTAAAAGGTAGCTAGAGACACAAAGGACTTTAAATATTATTGGGGCTAATTATATTCATTTCATAGATGAGAAAAGTGAGGCCTAGAGAAGGAAATGCATACCTGGAATCAAGCAGCCCCTGGGTAGCTAAACTATGCTGTATCCTAATTGTTTCTCCTCCCCCTTAACCTGTGCTTCCTCAATCCTCTGTAAATCTTATTCTGGATTCCACTCTTCCCTTCATATCCATGCTCAATCCAAGATCAGTTCCTTCTAACTATGTCCTGAGTCTGGCCACTTCTCTCCATTGCCATTGCCCATATTATAGCACATTTGCCCAGCAGCTCTTCACAGAAAGTGGAGCAGGGACATAGGTGGACGGATGCACATGCTGTGGCTCCAGGTTTCCTGGCTGGGTCCTAACTGACAAAGGGCTGCATTTATTCACATAGAAACATAAGTAACCATCACACCTGTTGTACCTCATACTTCACAAGGCCCTTATGTGGATAAATCAGAGGTACTTGGGGAGTATGAGGTGTTCTTTTCTATATGCATATATAGCTAGGAGGTGTACATCCATGTGTCCACTTATTGCTATATACAACGGCCATATATACTCATGTCCCTCAAAGTTTTCCCCAAATTTCTAACGGAACATCTCACTTGCTGGCGTGTGGTAGATCATAATGGGCCTGCCTTATCCTCCTTTCTAGATGGACTCCCTCCATGGTAGGAGCTGAGTCTGAGTTGTATTCACATTTACTGAGAGCCCGGGGCCCTGCAGGCACAGGGCATGTGCCCTGCTGAATAGGTGTTGCAGGAACCTTCACACAAAATAAGCTGGTGCTATTGCTACTGATCTTTCTACTGCACCTGTGTGCTTTTTCTCCTAACCCCCTGGATGGAGGGCACCCCCTTCTCTGGTACACCCATCCTTCAATGCTGGGTGAGTCCCACATCTAAGAAGCCATGCTCCATACCAGCTTTCCTCACTCAGCCCTCCTTTTTTTCTGAACTCCTTCCCCATTTGCAGCTTGGGCCACAAAGTTCAGCCCTCAGGGATGTCTTGACTCATTTGACATTTTAATGCAAGATCGGAAGTTCCCGGGGCTGGGGACCACCATGTCTTGGAATCTCTTCCTACAATGCAGGAGGCTCTAAGCTCCCTGAGAACAGGTGCCAGCACACTACCTAGCATGCAGATGTTCAGGAAATATTTGTTGGGTGAACAATGAAGAGTCTCCTCGTTGGGGTCTCTGCACTCTTACACTCCAATGAATCATTCTTTACACTGCTAAAGGGTCTTTTAAAACATCAATCAGGATGCAGACCTTCAAAAGGCTGCCCATTGCTCATAATAAATACAAAACTCTCTCCCACAGCCTGTGAAGCTCCCTATGAACTGGGTCCATTGTCCTTTCTAATTCCTCTCCTACCCTCCTCCTGGCTCAGCCTACCAGCCTTCCTTCTGCTCCTCTAATACGCTATGCATTCCTACCTCAGGACATTTGCACTGTCTTCCCCCTACCTGGGAAACGCTTACCCTGGTTGTGTACCTGCTTGGCCAAAATAGCTCCAATAACTCACCCTATTACTATTTCCTTAGAACACTTACCACAGTCTAAAATCGTCTAGTTGATTAATGAATTTTTGTGTTCTTTTTGTGTTGCCCCTTTCTTCCACAGACTACAGGACCTTATAGTCTAATGAGCAAGGCCTTTGTTTGCCTTTTTCACTGCTGTGTCTCTAACCACTTAACAGAGTGTCTGGAAATGAATGAGTGAAAAAAAACCACATGATACTATTATGGACTGAATTGTGTCCCCCCCCCCCACCACCCCATCCCCAAATTCATATTTTGAAGTCCTAACCCCCAGTGAGACTATATTTGGAAATAGAGCCTTTAAGGAGGTAATTAAAATGAAGTGATAGGATAGGGCTCTAATCCAACAGGATTGGTGTCCTTATAAGAAGAGGAAGAGACACTAGAGCTTTCTCTCTTTCTTCAAGAGCACAGAGGAAAGACCATATGAGGATATAGCGAGAACGTGGCTGCTTACATGCCAAGAAGTGAGGTCTCACCAGAATCTAACCTTGATGGCCCTTTGAGCTCAGACTTCTATCCTCCAGGGCTCTGGGAAAATAAATTCCTGCTGTTTAAGTGCCCCAGTCTGTGCTATTTTGTTTGGCAGCCCGAGCTGACTAATACACACATCATCACTAACTAGCTGGCTGGCCTCAGATGAGTCAGGGTGCCTTAGTTCCCTCCTCTATAAAATGGGCCTTCCTCATAGAGTTGTGGTGACGTTTAAGTGAATTAATATACATAAGGCCATCAGGTTTCTGTATTAGTGTTAGCTATTTGTATTTATAATAGCAGGCTCGGTTAATATCGTGAGTGACAGCAAAAATGCAAAATTTTAGAACTCCCAAGTAGGATATCTGAGAAGAAAATGTCACCTGAGGAAAGAGATCGCTTGGAGGGGCGCTAGGCAAATAGGCAGATGTAAAGGGGCAGAGAAGGGAGAGATGATATTCAGGGGGAGACAGGCAAGGAGGAGGGACTAAGTGAAATACTCAGGGGCAACAGGCAGGGGAGTCTGGCTTGGCCAGAGAGTCTGTGGAAGAGAGGCTCCCATTTTCATTTGCACAAAAACACCAGTGTTCTGAGGCGAGGGAGAGGCCAGCAGATGTTCTGACCTTTTTTGTCACTGTGATTGCATTCCCCTTGTCCACCTCGTCAGGTTTGTCAACAGGCCCTGCCCGGCTGCCCATGATCAACTGTCACTTCTCTCCCTTCCTGGCATGCTTTTTCCAGCTGTCAGCACACTCCGCTTCTCCTGTTCTCCAAATGCCCACCAGAGCAAATGTCCTGGTGCAACCGGGCACCTCTTCATTTTTTAGCCACCGTGCTAGACAGCCCCAAGTATGCTATTGTTTCCCTCCCTCCCTTTCTGGCATGCAAAGATTTGTTTTGTAAAGAGCATCTAACTATAATGCTCAATTTCCAGTCAAGTAAGTTGGTCTGTGTAGACAACCAGAATCATTTCAATTTGGTTTCACTGTTTTCAATCCTCCTTTTCCACAGAACTGAAGCAGGGTTGAGGTGTGAGTCTTCAGGCCACTCATGGCCGTTATCTTTCTTCTTTGCTGGTCTCCCAGAGCTGAAGAACTGGCCTTTGCATCCCGGATACAGGGCCGGGTTCTCTCTCTGCCAGCCATCTGGCAGAGTAAACACCAGCCTGCAGTCTCTGCCCCAGACTCCCTGGGTGCAGGAGAGGGAACGAAGGCCTAGGAACAACAACATAAAAAGGCAGGTCTTCTGACTATTTCTGCTTCCTACAACCCTGTCACTCTGGGCAACCAGATCCTCAGTTTCCTCATCTGTAAAATGGCTTAGATAGTGGGGAGGGTCAATGCAAAAGCTCTTACCAACTTGTAGTCACTGGGTGAATGCAGTCATTCCCACTGTTTTCACCGCCTGCCTGCCACATGCTCCCTCATATTCCCTGGCCTCGTGATGGCACCATCTCTAAATTGGGGAGGAAGAGGGATGAGGCTCAGTGGGTTTCAGGGCCCTTCCCCCAACTTGGGGCTTCCCTGATGGGACCCAGATTTCTAAGTACTCCAGTGATGGCACAAACCCCAATGGGCGGTTTTGTGTGATGTTTTCTAGGAACAGCAAGAAGTGAGAATCTGAGACCGCCCCTGAGGCCCTCCCACTTTGTTAGCTCCTTAGAGAAATGGCAGCCCGCACCCCCAGCCTCTGGTGCTTGACAGACGCATCTAGACTACCTATTTCCTACAGCATCAGCTTAGATTCAGACGTCTCCCAGCCCAAGCGGGTAAACTGAATGAAGGGGCCAACCTGGTGGGGAACTGGGGAGGATGGGCCCCATCCTGTAGGGAGGTCATTTCTTATCTCCAGCTAATTGTTGATGTGGGAAAATCGGCCAGGTGCAACCAGGGCATCTAACTTTTTAAGAGACACTGGGCATTCACATGTTAAGGTGAAATATGCTTATTTTTAAAACACCGAAAATGAACTGAAATTGAAAAAAGTAACACAATATGGATCAACAAAGCACAAACCACAGACTGGATTTGGCTCAGATTTTCAACCTCTGCTTGGATGAGTCCATGCTGGCAAATTGGTAAATACTCAGCGTTACCATTCTCTACGACTCATTTGCATTTTTCCTGGGACCTTATCTAGATACCCAGCAGCAGCCAAATAATTCAGACAGCCTGACGACTCTGACATAAAACAAGTAATCTCTATGTAAGGACCCAGCTCTCCTAGGCTTAGCATGTTTGGCCTCAGAATCTGAGAATGTTAGAGCTGGGATCACCAGCTCCTGCTGGGTCACTGATCCTGTCTGCTGCTTCTTCAGCAAAAAAGAAAGTGAAGGCCAGATGGAGTAGAGTCTTGTCTGGGGTCACTCAGCTTTTTAGTGACCCTGTTGGAGCAATAACACAGCCTCCCAAACTCTGATCTTATTTTATTCCTCTTTTCCTAGAGGTTCCATGTCTAGCTATAAAATAATTGTCTTTGCTTCAACCCTAAAATATTCATCTGAGAAGTGGTGATCCTTTGAGCCACTGGGATTTCAAACCACTGAAGAATGAAGGGTAGGTTGAATGAACAGCCAGTACTGTGGTCTGCTGTTAATGGCAGACGACAAAATCAGGGCCAGCAGAGAATCCGCTTTCTTATATGGCAAATTTAAACACTCTTATGTATATTTTCATCTGATTGCTTCTTTTTCTTTACCAAGAGAAACATCTCCCTTTTATGAAAAATGTGGCAAAATGTAAAAACAAGTAAAATAATTTGTTTAGATTTAGAATGCAGTGGGAGCGGCACTGTACCCTCAAAACTGGATCTTTTTAAGTGCTTGTATATTGGGCAACAGGACCAAATATTTGAATGGAGGGCTGAGTGTCCCAAACATCAATATTTGTCCCCTGGTTGGCGTAGGGCACCAGGACGGTGTCTGCCCCCTGCATCTCTCTAAAAGGCCTTTTCTGTAGAGATAGTAGGCAGAGCTTGGTGGGTCCAGGACGTAGGCTTCCTCTTCTTTCCATGTACCCAAAGGCTCAGAAAAGCCTGCAAAGAAGGAACCTGGGGGGAGAGATCACAGCCAGCTGCAGACACCCAGGCTGCTTGCAGAGAGAGCCTCCACTCCTCCGGGGTGTCCCTGGCTTGATCTTCAGTTGGCAGTATTGTGGCATAGCATAACATTGCTATAAACAGCTTCTGACGCTATCAAATGCCACCACCACACTTTGACATTTAATCCTTAGCAAAAGCTGTTTATAGTTCTGTGTACTCCTCTTCACGAACACTGTATCTTAATTTTATTAGCTTTTCCAAAGAATTCAAACAGATTACAAAGGCTCAATTTTCCCTTCCAGAAGTCATGCTGGTTTAATTAATGTTTGTAAAGTGCTTTTGAAGAGGGAAAGTGCTATAGAAGCAATCGTAGTAGTATTAGGAGGTACTCCACACATCTAACTCTAACATCTTCCTCTCGTAAATGTTGTCCCTGCCATCTCGTCGGGTGAGTGTTAGTTCAGACCACTGTTTCATTCCATGGACAGAGTTTCTGCCTCCTGTTTGGATCATGTTGGGCTCCAGGGTCAACTACAGTTATCTGTGGCCCCGTTACCACAGTTCTCTACTTCTTAGCTGAGAGTCTTGGCCATCTCTTAGAACAAATGTTTCTTGCAAATAGTTTAAAGTCTTCACACTTTGTTTTCTTCCTTTGGAAAACACTAATGAACGCTCACCATGTACCAGGCACTCTCTTCCTCTTGGTTCCCTTTTCTTGCCTGAGCTCATGGTTTTGCCAAGTGACCTAGGATGAGTCATTTCATCTGTCTGCGCCTGTATTGAAGAGATCTAACAGAAAACATCTGGTGTTGATATAGCTGACGCTCAGCTCTAGATTCCTGTGAAATACCTCTCACCTCAGCCACCTTTAAGTACTGAATGAAAGGAAGTCTATGTTGCTTGCACTGCTTCCACACAGGTATGGTTTTGTCTTGCAAAATGACAGTGACTTCTCCCTCATTGTAAAGGAACAAGGTGTGACACATATGTAGCTTTTCTAAGTTTATTTTATATTCAAATGTTTCTCAAAGGTTTTATGGGCTTCTCTGCCTTCTTAAACAAAAATGTACTTTAATCTTTTGAAACTCACTTCCCTGAATATCCGGTGTCACATTGCATTCTATGGCTCTCATGCCCTCCATCAAGAGCACTTAAGGTTGCTGTTACTTGTGTCCAAGCTAAGTCCACTGAGATTGTGATATTTTTTGAGTTACTTGGTTTGTTTTCTCTCTCTCACCAAGATTCATACCTCAAGCAGTAGTTTCCTTTCTTGTTTGCTACTCTTAACCTTTTGCAAGCTAGGAAATAGGAGCATTAGGCTCATTAGACGAAGGTCTAAAATAAAAGTAAGTAAGCTCTGAATGAGGGACTGAGAAGGTCTCCTATGAGCAAAGCACCCCAGTTGTAATTTACAGAGTCTGTGATACACCACTTTCACTTCTCAATGGCTCTGTCTCCAACCCTTTTCAGTTGTGGCTTTCTTCTGGATGGGGTGAGGTTTATAGAATAAGTGACTTCTGCACAAACATTCCTGCACATTGAAATCAAAACACCTCATGGCTTTGATACAGGGAGTTATTAGAGTCCTGCACAGAGTAGGTAGGACCAGCCTGCTGAATAAATGGCTTCAACAGCTTTTCAGACAGTGAGGAATTTTAGAAAATGATGGGGTTAAAGATGCTTTGAAACACAAATGTACTCCTGTTAGAAAGATACAAATTTATAAGCCACGTTTCCTGGAAAAACCTCAAAGTTCTCTGTGACCCAGAAAATGTTGTAATAAAATCAGCCTTTCTTTTTGTTCTCCTAGAAAGCCTTACCTGGAGAATTTCAGAGCCAAACAACCACCTGTTGTCATTTTCCGTTCATTACCCTAAGTGTTACTGTGTCTGTTTTTCTAAGGGTGAGAGCAGAGCATGTTCATTTGGATCTTTTCTTTTTTTTTTTTAAACAAAGAAATTCAGGCTTCTGTACTCACCTTCCAGGGAAGTGGTCTCTTTTGATTTTGAAGAAGTAATGAAGATCTTGGCAAAGGCAACCTTTATCCCATTTCCAGCTCTAACACTTTTATTCTCTGTGGTCTGAAGAGTAACATGCTATGTCTCTTATTAGTCCAGCCTATACTGTGTAATGCCTGAAATGGAGAAAGGACAAGAACAAACTTATCAATTATTCTTTAGCATTTGGGTATTCCATAAGAGGCAATATATAGCTCATTGGTCAAGATCATGGATTTCGGTATGAGATGGTCCTTGGTTTGAATCCAGGCTGTACCTCTTCCTAGCTGTGAGATCATGGACAAGTTGTTAGCCTCTGGGGTGCTTTGCTCATAGGAGACCTTCTCAGTCCCTCATTCAGTTCCTCACTTTTTCATCCATAATATGGCTATTTCAGTTACTATTGCTGCATAACCAACATCCAAAGCTTAGTAGCTTAAAACAACAACAACCACATATGTTTTAAAGATTCTGTTTTGAAGATTCTGTTTGCACAGGGTTCAACATGGATAGCTTATGCCTGCCTCACATGATATTGTTGGGAATCCCTTACAAGGTTGCATTTAGCTACAAGTTCAGCCTGGCTGGAACATTCAAGATGGCCTTACGCCCACAACTGGAAGTTGGTGCTGGGTCAACCCAATTTTCTATATGGCCTCTCTTCCTCTAGTAGAGAAGACTGGCTTTCTTAAGGCATAGCAGCTAAGTTCTAAGAGAGCAAGAATAGAAGTTACCTAGCCCCAGAACTGGCACAGTGTCACTTCTGCTATTTGTATGATGGCAAGTTGATCTAAGAATGCCATGAAGCCAGCCAAATACATCAAGTGGAAATAGATTTCACTTCTTGATGGGAGGAATGGCAAAGAATTTATGGTCATTTTTAATCCAACACAATGGGTATACATAATTTTTCTTTTCTCAAAGGGCTGTTATAAGAATTAAATGAGATAATAGCAGCCAGTAAGTCCTTAATAAATACTATTTATTACTGTTATACTGTAGTGAATCAGTATGAAGCTAATCAGATTTGCCATCTACTATATGGACCTTTCAGTTACTCTGGCTCTCCCTTCCTTCTTGCTGTTTTTGATTCCTTTCTAATACAGTGCTGGGCTAGTTCAAAGATGCTCAAAGAAAGATACTAATGTAAATATTTATTGGTAATGTTCATTATATGTCAAGCAATGTTCTAAGCACTTTATGTATATTACATAATAACCTTGTGGGTACTACGGCTAACCTTATTTTGCAGATAGGCTATGAAGTCACGAAAAAAGCAATCAGCCTAAAGCCATACACCTAGTAAATAGTGAGGCTGGGATAGGAGTGTACGAAGCAGAAGCCGGGCTGACCCCAAAACCCTATTTGTTTATTATATCACTCCAAGGTCCCTTCCAACTCAAAAATTGTATTTTGCTTCTATGTACAAAATAGACAAAGTAATTGAAGGAACTTGGCTTCTAGGTACAAAATACAAAAATTGAGGAGTCCAGTGGGACTGTTTGCTTGAAATTAAGTCAGATTAATTCAGAATCTAGCTCTCTGCACATTGGCTAATACTCTATCTTTAGCTAATGGAGAGGAAATGTCTTGATCATGACTGTTTTTCATCTTGAATATTCAGTATCAGTTCTAATTCACTTGCTTCTCTAGCACCCAGACTACCTCCTATAAAATGGAGATAATGACAATTAGATGAGATTGAACCCATCACCATATGCAACTTGATTGGGGTGAAAATCTTTATGTAAATGCTAGATGTTCTTGTTTTTAATTAGTCATTATTAAAAGGTGCCCTTATTCATTGTTATAGAAACCTAATTTCTGGTTGTATCATCTTTTCTGATGCAGTTCTTTTCAAAATGATGTCTCAGATATTAAATTATGCTGTCCCCAAACCATTCATAATCTAAGAGGATTTCAAATTTTCTGCTGGCATATTTCCCCCTCCTACATCTTTTTGAAATAAAAATGATGATGGAAAAGGAAAGCACCGTGTACTATCTCTGATCCTGATTTCTGTTGCAGTGACAGGGCAGAGGCAGGGAATATGAAAAACACCCCCGACACTCTGGTTGTGATTGAGTTAATTTATATGGCATAATTTTACCCAAACCCCAAGAGAGAATTCATCTTGTTCAGGGTCTGGGAAGACTGGGTGATGGTGGGGATGTAGCTTTAAGTCAGGAGACCAAGATTGTAGCACAGATTCCCCCACTAACTAGTTGTTTAATCCTTAACAAGTTGCTTTGTCTTTCTAGACTCGTTTTCCTCATCTGACAAGTCAAATGAAGGTTACGGAATAGATGGTCTCTATAAACCCTTCTAGCTCTACAGTTCTATTCTGGGTCTGTGTGCACCTGCATGTACTGATGTGGGGGCAGTAAGGGTACTGGGGAGGGAGGCAAATTTAGCCAAGGTAATAAAACACTTTTACCTAGAGCAGCCCTGTGTCCTCACATGTTGTGTAGTACAGGCTTGTCTCAGATTATCCAAATAATTGACTGAGTTCCCTCCTTTCTTTGCCAGTGGACACACAGCTTTAGTTTTTCTGGGAGCAGCAGCTGTTTTTCTGAAATTTCTATCCCAGGGCTTTCGTCCTCCACTGTGCCCTCTCAGAAACCTGTCATGGTTTTTCTGGATGGATGCCCACAGAATTTTAATCCAGTCACTCACACACACACACACACACACACACACACACACACAACATGTGTTGTGTTATGCTATGCATAACAAAAAGAAAAAACCAGGTTATGGGGTGATGGTTTCTTTATTGAATTTGGTTATTTCAAGGGCTTGGAACATAGAGGCATATTGGTCTACAATATGGCATGTGCTGCCAACCTTGAGCCATGACTAGGGCCAATGAGTTCCCTTAGTGAAGGTTTGTCCTTGAAGCTGTAGAGAGGAGTCTTGTATGCTTTAGCACCCACCTATGTCCTGCTCCAGGTCTTGATACCTCCAGGCTCTTGTTAAATGGCTGCTTAATTAAATTAGGTGTTTCCTATAACATCCCATTTTTTCCCCCTTCTCCAATAAGCATTTGCATTTCCAGTAAGTGGGGGGGAAGAGGTCAATAAGGTTGGCAGATTCCCCCAACTTAATCCAACTTTCAAAAGGTAAGGTCTTCAACTTTAACTTGTGGAATGATTCCCTGGGGTGGTGGCTAGAAATGCATACTCTCAGACATTCATTCAGTAGGTTTGGATCCAGGAAACTGCATTTTACTTAGCCCAGGACAGCTTGATACCAGAGGGTGATAGACTCCTAGGAAATGCTCATGGCTAGAAATAAATAGCATGATCACAAACAAGAATTTCATATTTCCATTTGTATTTAGTGTTGTTTGGATAAAAGTCATGAAAACTGATGCCTAATAATCAGGATTCCTGGCATTAACATTGAGGTCATTACTTTGTATCTCTGACACACATCCTGATGACCTGGAGATTCTAAAAACTTGAAGCAGGGATAGGTTTTGAACCAAAAAGGGGCAGAGCCCTATAGTGTTGCTAAAGAAGAGCATGACTAGACTTGAAATCAGGCAGAACTGAGTTCAAATTCTGCAGTTGCTGACTCTATGACTTGGGCAAGTTATTGAACCTCTCTGAGCCTGTTTTTTCTTCTACAAACCTGGGAAGAAAATTAAATGAGTATGTGCCCAGTAAGTGATTGCTCACTTACAACAAAATATATCAGTTATTCCCCTACAAGATAGGGGAGAGGCAAGCATCTCTGAGGCCCAAATTCAAATCGGTCTTAGGGATTTGTCCACAGCTGGGCATATCCTGTGATGCCAGGGATTTGCAGGCCCCTGACCACCTGGGGCCTCTTCTGCCCAACCTGTGAGTCCTTTCTAAGGGCAGCAATTTCCTCCCTGGCCAGTTTTCCTTCTCAACTTAAAAAAAGAGGTGATGCATTGAGCAGTTTTTAAAAACTTTCCTCTGGGCCTTTGACCCAGTGCCGCAGGTGTCAGTAGGAGCTTTGTGGAGATGGGTGTGACCAGGGACCAAGGACCACTCCGAGGTGGCCCCATTCTGGCCAAGGCTGAGGTCTGGGACTCTCTGCAACCGGCAGGTCTCCTGAGGGGGTGAAGTGGCCCCAAATACTCCTGAGCTGGGTACCCAGAACGGTTGGGGCGAGGGCCCAACTAGGGCCAGCTGTCCAAGGGTATGACCCTCACACTGCCAGGTGGCAGGGAAGGGCCGGTGGACTGGGATTTGGGAGCCGCGGAGGCCCCAGGGCCAAGCACTACAGGGAACCTAGGGCCCCACACGCTGCCTGGCCCAGGGATCCTCCCCAGCTGCAGCGGAATGGGAGCAAGAGCCGGCGGCCGGTCCTCGGGCGCCAGCCTGGGCGTTTGAGAGCTGCGGGAAGCAACTGGCGAGAGAGTCTGCTGGATTTTGTCTAAATCCCACTCAACATTTTCAGAACAGGGCGGCCTCGAGGACGGTTCCCCCTCTCCACTGCCCCCGCCCCTACTGCGCCGTCAGGGAGAACGGGGAGTCAAATGTGCCCTCCACCCGTTGGTCCAGAGCGAGGAGGGCCACCCGTTTGCCAGGGACACGGGAAACCCACCGCCCTGCAGACAGCAGTCAGGACCATCACACACACACACACACACACACACACACACACACACACACACACACACACGGAAATCAAGTAAAAGCCCCAAATCTGCCTCCAGGGCCAGAGTTGCCCTCCGGAACCGCACTGAGGGGGGGGTTCTTCTGGGGACTCCAGGGTGGGGGTGGGGATGGGAGGACAGGCGGCTGGGCTGGGTGCGAGGGACCTGCTCGGGAGGCCCTCCAGTCCCGGCAGGTTCGATGGGGTCGCGCGAGGCGGCCAGGGCTGGGGCAGCGGCGGAAGGGCTTGGGGCGGGCGGAGCGTTCTGCGCCGCAAGCGGGGGCGCCTCGGAGCCCACCGCACACACTCGCACCCACCCCTCCGCTCCTTCTCTCCCTCTCTCCCTCCTATCCGCTCGCCGCGACCCCCGCCTCAGTCCTCCTCCCCGTCCCCTCCCGCCTCCGCCCCCATTGGAATTGTGTGGAAAAATTCTCAGCCAAACCTCCCACCTCTCTCCTCTCCCCCCGCTCCCTTAAAAAAAACCCTTTTCCTCCCCAGCCCCTGCACTCTTTGTGAATGAGGGCAGGGAACACGGCCCTTCCCCCGCCCAGGAGCCACGCCAGACCGCCGCACTCAGAGGACTGTTTGTTAATAGTCCAATTAGATAATTGCCATCTTTCACTCCTTTTGCTCCGCATTTCCCATAAAGGAATGAATGGGGAGAGCGGCGTGGAGAGGGCTTCTGCCCCGGCAAGGTGACGAGAAGGGCTGGAGCATGCTCCTTGCACAAGGCCATGCGGTTGAATTGAATCATTGTAGCCTAATCAATGCTCTTATTGGATTACTGGCTGTTGCTTTTCTCAAAGATATTGTAGCAGAGACAATGAAATAGCTAGGGGAAAACTTTTTTTTTTTTTGAAGCAGATCTCACAGTTGAGATTTTCTCCGCTCTCCCTCTCCCCCTCTCTCTCCTTCTGGACTCTGAGTACAAAGCTGCCCTTTGAATGGGCTGCCTCAGGGCTGCTGGAGGTGCAGGCATGAAAAAATCCAACTGGAACTAAATGAAGAGAGGTGGCAGTTTAAGATGGCTGTCAGCGTCGAGGTGTGTTAAGAAGGACTTGTTTGGGAGGAAGGCTTGGCTTTTTAGAATGTGGGGGAGATACTTTTTGGGAAAACTTTTCTCTTCCCTCCTTTCCTTTTTCCCCCCTAGAGGCTACTGCTTTCTTCAGCTGCAGGGTGTGTGAGGGTTTTTGGTTGTTTTTTTTTTTGTCTCCCCCCTCCACCCTCATTCTCCCTCCACCCTTATTCAGCTCTGTCTGTCGAGTGTGGAGAAAACCCCTCTAGCCAGTATGTGAGCAGGAGGGTCAAAGGCAAAGGGAAAGTTAATAATGCCTGCTAATGGTACTAACAATTCAGGATGAATCTTGTCAAAAGTTTTTATGGAAGTGTGGGTCTTTGATTGTGTGTTTCCTGAAAGCAAGACCAATCATTTCCGTTTATTCACTGGCTAAACCCCTACTTGATTGGGGACAAGGACAGAAACCATCCATTACGATCTGATATATTATCCAAACAATTTAGTGTATTCATGAGGTAACCGAAACGTGGGGGCTGCGAAATTACCCGTAATCAATTGCAACAGCGAGTGTGCGTCCCCCGGGTGCCGGACAACTACAACTCGCGTCTCAGTAACAGGCGGGAGCGGCAGCATTTTGGGGTTGCGCTGCTCGCTACCTGATCGCCTGGCTAGGGACACTGGACGTGCTCAGAGGACGCGGGCGCTGACGAGGTGGCCTCGCCGCTGCTCCACCGGGATCCTGGACCAGACCCTCTGCCTCTCCGCGAGCGCGCCACTCGCCGGTCGCCTCTAACCCGCCCGCGGCCGCCGCAGCCTCCCCGCGGGGACATTCATTCTTGCCGCCTGCCTCTCTTCGGGCTGGGCGGTAGGGGCTGCATTGTAGGGGGTTTGTCCCCCCTCTGCCTCTTTTCCCCCCTCTTTTTCCCCCTTTTTTCTTTTTCTTTTTTTTTCTTTTTCCTTTTCTTTTCTTTTTTTTTTTGTTGTTGTTGCTCTTGCCTCTCCTATGTTCGGGAAACCAGACAAAATGGACGTTCGGTGCCACTCGGACGCAGAGGCTGCCCGGGTGTCGAAGAACGCCCACAAGGAGAGCCGGGATAGCAAGGGCGCGGAGGGGAACCTCCCCGCTGCCTTCCTCAAGGAGCCGCAGGGCGCCTTTTCGGCGTCAGGCACTGTGGAAGACTGTAACAAAAGTAAATCAAATTCCGCCGCCGACCCGGATTACTGCCGCCGGATCCTGGTCCGAGGTAGGGATGGGGCAGGGCTGCGGGGCGCGTTGTTTGGGGCCGACTCCGGGGCCCGACCCGCGCGCTGCCTGGACTCGGGCTGGCGGGGTGGGGGTGCAGGCTGGGACTTCGGAGAAAGTTGCTACCGCCCCCACCCCACCGCCCTGTCCGCCGCGATTGGCCGGCCTCTGGGCACTCGCACTCGGGGCGCGCACTCTCCAGGAGCCCCGGCCCTCCAAACCCCGAGGGGCCCCGCCGACTGGGCGGCTGGGGGAGCCGAGGGGCTGGTCGGGAGGGCCCAGGCTCAAGGCTGCGGCCTCCGACACGGGAGAAGAGCAGGACCCTCTGGAGGATGTGTGCGCGCCCTGCGGGCCGGAGGACCTGCCGGGAGCCTGCCTATGCAGGCTCCCATGCTCTGTGGGTTGAGCGCATCCAAGGCGAGCGCGGGTGCCGGGGAACAGCAGCCGATCGTGAGCTACGGCCTGGCCAGTTGGCGCGCTGGGCCCAGGGCCCGGGCGCGCGCTCGCGGCTGGCCGCTGCCGCCGGGAGAAGCCATACTGAGTTGCGGGGCCGTGGATGCCTCCTTAGTGCTCAGCCCCGCTCTGTTCCGCTGTGTGCGCTTGGCTTTGGCTGCAGTAAGGGCGAGGCCGGGCCGCGGCCCAGCACTGCCCCCGCTAGCAGATCGCCAGGGCCTGGAAGCCCGACTCGGTCTCCTCTATTTTCGCTGCTGGGGTTCTGGAGGGACCCCGGGGTGGGAGTGGGAATCGCTGGAGCGTGATCTGGTGCTCACGCACAAAAGCTCGGGCCCGCAGGAACCGGACTGGTCCATTCTGAGATTCTCAAGCTACAGAGGACCCGGACCGAGCAGCTCCCAGGCCAGAAGGAACATCAGCAGATTTGGAATTGATTTTTTTCCCCTCCCCTGTTCAGAGAGCTCTACAAAGGCAGTCTGGTTCCCCCTCCCGTCAGGTGTAGAGTTAGCCTCTCACTTCTCAAACAGTCTTTGCTTCCTAGCTGTACCCCCACCCCCACCCCGACACTTCTGGACTGCAGGCTGCTGGCGACTGTGTCCCCAAAGTCAGCTCCAGCCAGGGGGTGGGGGGCGACAGAAGGGTTCTGGAGGCTGACATCTCCCATTCCCCAGATGCCAAGGGGTCAATCCGAGAGATCATCCTGCCCAAGGGCCTGGACCTGGATCGGCCCAAAAGGACACGCACGTCCTTCACCGCGGAGCAGCTCTACCGGTTGGAGATGGAGTTCCAGCGCTGCCAATACGTGGTGGGCCGCGAGAGGACCGAGCTCGCCCGACAGCTCAACCTCTCCGAGACCCAGGTACCGGGCGGCCAGGCCTCACACAGCTCTGCACGAGCATCTCTTCCCACCACCCGGCCAGCTCTTTCTCATCAACTAGCTTGGCTCTGGAAAGAGCCTCTCCCAGAGGAGGTGGAGAAGATAGGGAGAGTGGGGAAGAGAGGCCTACAGCTTTCTCTCCTTCCATAAACTATCTCTGTCCCCCTACATCTCCTAATCTTCCAGGGTCCATGTTCTGCCCACCTTCGCCTAGCCCAGAAGGCCCCAAATCCTGTCTTTTTGAGATTATTTTTGGACCCCAGTATTGAGAATTCCATGTTTGCCTCTGCTTTACAAGGAACTGATGTTTACCCCTGTTCTGGCCACCCCGTTTTGGCCAGGTTTCTGGGCACACCCCCTTTGGGGATTCCAGCCTTACACAACATCCAAGGCCATTCTGCAAGAACAGGGCTAGGGCCAAAGCCCCCTGCTTCAGTGCTGTGGGTGACAATTAGGGATTAGAAAGGTGCACATTCTCAAGATCTGCCTGTGTGTACCAACCTGCCCCTACCCCTTAAGGCTTCCCATGCCCTAAGCGGGTCCCAGCCCTAAACACCCACTCTGGGCTACTAGAAGGCCCTGTCTTCTGTGCCAATGATGTGTCAAGTATGGATGGGAAGCAGATGTGAGGCCCTGGGAGCTTGTGCTGCCAACTGTACTTTAGGTCTTTTCCCTTACATGAAATCCAAAAGATGTTACTGGAGCTGGCCATGTGGACTCTGGGCCCAGAGACATTTTAGGGTCTGAGAGCTTTGCCTTGGGGAGGCCCTGGGCCTGGCCAGGGCATGGCACTAACTTGGCCTATGTGAGGCAGACTCTTTCTGAGGACCTGTCCCTTTCGCTGTGCCAACCACGAAACAGGTGGGGAGCATTTTAGGTCTGGTATCTGGGTAGAAAGCTGAGAACTGAGGACAGAACATACTGGATGTTCTTTTTGAGTTTGAATTGGCGTAGTAGCTTTTTCCATTCTCTCTGGTACTACCCATCTTAGTTTACAAAATCTAGACAGCATAACCTTTCTTTATAGCTACTAAATTCCATTCTGAGCCACCAATTAGGCCTGAAGAGGAGCACAGGGAGAAGAAGAAGTAAGAAAGGAAGTTGGTGGAGAGAATTTAGTCCACCGCAGTCTCCTGACTTCCTCCCATGATTTTTACAGTTCATGATAGAAAGCAGCAGAGTGATAAATTAAGAGTATCACCCAGACCCTCCAATCTGGCTGGCAGTGAGAGGAGGTGGGGAAAGTTTGGTCTATAAAGTCCGTCCTGCACAAATTATTCCTTCCACACCCACTATCTGTGCTTGCTGCTAGTAGATGGTCAAGTCTAACTCTAGCAAGAAAGAAGCAGCCTCTTGAAGCCTTCAGCAGGGTTAGTGCTGCAGGAGCTAAAATCAAGCCCGTTGGGCCAGGGACCTGGGTCCAGAAAGGCAGAACAACACTCCTCCCACCCACCCCTATTTCCCACTCCCACTTCCCACTCCCCACAATAGCATCCTTCAGGCTTCACAGTCTCTTCTGCAAGTGTGGGCTCTCTAGCCTCGCTGATCCATTGTCGGCTGCGGGTAGTGCGGCCCGTAATGAAATCCCTTTTGGTCTTTCTTGAGTTAGGGTCGTAATAATTTTTATCACTTTGTTATTTGTAACCTCGGCAGCTTAAACCTGCTTCCAGGATGGGGACTCGTAGCCTAGCCTAGTTGTGTCCCCCTTATGGTGGTCCTGATTCGCTTGGCAACTCCTGGGCGAGGATCTCTCCCTCTGCGGGGCGGGACTGCCCTGGGGCTAGGGTTGGGGTTGGGGAAGGGCCCCGGAGCCCGCACCCTTTGACGCCCGTCTTCCCCTGTCTCTCCCATCGTCCCTGGCGCACGGGCGCGCAGGTGAAGGTCTGGTTCCAGAATCGGCGCACAAAGCAGAAGAAGGACCAGGGCAAGGACTCGGAGCTGCGCTCGGTGGTGTCGGAGACCGCGGCCACGTGCAGCGTGCTGCGGCTGCTGGAGCAGGGCCGCCTACTGTCGCCGCCTGGCCTGCCCGCGCTGCTGCCGCCTTGTGCCACCAGCGCTCTTGGCTCAGCGCTGCGCGGGCCCAGCTTGCCGGCCCTGGGCGCGGGCGCCGCCGCAGGGTCAGCGGCGGCAGCCGCTGCCGCCGCCCCAGGTCCCACCGGCGCCGCGTCCCCGCACCCGCCGCCCGTGGGTGGCGCTCCGGGTGCCGGGCCGGCTGGGCCAGGGGGACTGCACGCAGGCGCGCCGGCGGCCGGCCACGGCCTCTTCAGCCTGCCGGTGCCCTCACTGCTTGGTTCGGTCGCAAGTCGCCTATCCTCCGCCCCTTTGACAATGGCCGGTTCGTTGGCCGGGAATTTGCAAGAACTCTCCGCGCGATACCTGAGTTCCTCGGCCTTCGAGCCTTACACCCGGACCAACAATAAAGAAGGGGCCGAGAAAAAAGCGCTGGACTGATTTTAAGTGTTTCGCTGTATTTATATTTATAGTATCTATTGTGGTGATATTTATGGACTCATGCGCTTTAGGCTCCGAGTCTCCTGCGCTGGAGTCCCGGCGCCCAGCTCCCTTGAGGTCTTTGACAGTTCTCCTTCCCTACCAGACTCTGCTACCAATATTATTTCAATTGGGCTGTTTTTTTTCCCTACTTTCTTCCATGTCAACCCCCGCCCCAACTTCCTTCTGAATCCAGGAGAATCCAAAGAATTGGGGGAAATGCCCGAGTTAACCAACTTGATGTCTCAACCAATGTCTGGCCCTGGAGGGAAAAGACTGGTTATAAATCCAAAGCACAGGACATCTGCACTAGATCGGCTGCTGCCGCCACTGATTATTATGAATATTTGAAAGAGGAAAGCTTCACGCAGACTCCAGGGGCTGAAAAGGCTGGCAGGTTTCATTAGCCCAAAAAGAAGGACGTTTCTTCCTCTCACCAGAAAAACCAGGGCTTTTGGAAGCCCCTGGGGCCCCACTTTGCGGACCTCTCGAGAGAGCCGGTGCACACGCAGCTTGCTGGCTGGACAAATCCTGCGGGGTTGTCTCTTCTTTAGAGAAACTCCAATCACAACCATCCCAAGCTCAGCAGACAATAAACCAAACATCAGGGCAGGCAACAGTGCTAATAAAGTTGATCTAATGAGCAATAAAACCAGAGTAACGGCTACTACGTAAAACGAGATGAAGTGGGACCAGTTTTTAAATATTCAAAACAATGAAGTTTGGAAGGTTTGAGAAAATTCAGGATAAAGAATGAGCCACAGGGCAATGCAAAATTAAAGTTCTGGGTATTACGACTTTAAACAGGAATTCAAAAGGGAAAAACAAAAGAAAACCCAGCGCTGCTAATGAAAGAAAATTCAAAACCTTTCTCCGAGACTGTTCCGGGCGGTGGCCGGCAGCCTCACGCTCCTCCAGGAGAAAGAGCCCAGAGGGTCCTCCCGGCGGTGTCGCGGTCGCTGACGCGTCACCGAGACGCGTGGCTCCCGGCACAGTGTTGGGTTTGGAAATGAATGATCATGTTCCTTTCCCCTACTCCCGGATTCACAAAACCGTTCCAGCACACAGGAAACGCCCGGATTTCAGAGCAGCTCTTTGCGGACTGGGAGGCAGGGACGCAGCTGGGGACAACAGGGCGGCCCAGCCTCTTCTGCCGGCAGTCTCGGTATCCAGAGCAGCGCCTTGCGTGGATAGGAAAGGCATACCTCTCCAACCCCTCCTCTAAAACAAACCCCAGGGTTTCCACGGACCCAAGTCAGTAACCCCGCACCGCCACGCAGTCAGGGCCTCAGCCCTTACCGGCGCAGCAACGACCGTCGTCCCCACAGCCACCGCCACCCGCAATGTAACCAAAACCACAGACCCAGACGGCGAGGTGCCGCAGTGTCTAGAATGTATTCCTCCATACGAAGCGAGCGCAGAGCATTTTTAAAATAGTAATTTTATTGTAAATTATTTACGTCGGAAGCTCTTTTCCTTTTCCTTTTTTTTTTTAAGGAAATAGTGAAGAAAATAATGAACGATTCAAACGCGGGTAGGTGTCACTGAATCCTGGCTACTAACTTTGTTCTGAATGTTTTGGATATTTGGATGTTTTGTATTTATGTGGTGAGAGTGAAATATATATATCTATGATGATAAATGAGGTGTATTTTTTGTCTTATATTTGAAGGATTAAAAAAACAAAAACAAAAGAAGAAAAAGAAGAAAGACCCAGCAAATGATGAATGTCAGCGCGGGGACTCCTGGGGCAGAGGGTAGCAGCCCCAGCGATGCCGGGCCTTGCAGCTGGTGTCCTGAGCGTGCCTGGGGTGAGGTCTGGGGGGAATTTCGCGAGAGACAGAGAGGCCTGGCTTCGATGTAGGTTCCTCTTCTTTGAGTTACCTCACTCGCTGACTCTGTCTCATTGGTGTCAGACCTTCAGGTTCCTCCCCCTAGATCTCCCACTTCGTGTTTCTTGGTTTATTTAGGAACTCGTCTCTGCACACTCTAAAGTTCCTGCCTCCTAACGCTCCTAGTTTCTAGACTTTTCCAGGTGCGTCTCAATGCCAGCAGTCGTTTGGATTTGTGCAATCACAGCGCAAGATTTTCCTTTCTTCCGATTTAGAACAAGTCTCTCCGCCGTCAGAGAGAAACTTTGAGGGAGCAAGAGAATGACATAGATACTAATTCCTGCAGAACTTCCCTGCGCCGTCCCCAAGTACTTCCGCGGTGGTGATGGATGTATTCATTGCAAACAGAAACTGGGGGAGCTAGGAGGGCTGGCGAGGATCCTCCAGAACATACCCTCTGAAAGCGTGTGCGGCCCGGGCACAGCTGCACCGCAGGCCCAGCCGCCCAGCCTCTCCTTTTCGTAGTGCACACACACCTGGGGGATACGGGGACCCACAGTTCCCTTGGGGCCACACAGCCTGGCCCCTTGATCCTGTCTGAGTGTTGCTGTGCCTGAATCGCAAGTTTGAGGCTTCTGAAAGGAGGCGGTGGCAGGACTGGACAGCGGAGTTTCCGAGCTGAGGGTGGGTTGCTGCGCTACGGGGTTTAGGACCTTCGCCATGAGCTTGGCGGTTTGCTGGGAGCAACCCCAGACGGTCCACTTTTGTTTCTCAAAGTCACTACACACCCCTTAGCTTCACCACCTCAGGGCTCTTCCCTCCCTGTCCTTGTTCCCTTCTTTCTTTTGCTGGAAGCTGCTTTCCCTCTTCTTCCCTTTTCTTCTTCAGTTTCTCTCTCAAAGACCCTCTGAAGATCTCTGCCCTGCAGCTCTCCACATTGGCCCCTTGTCTCTCCCCTCTTTCATTGCTTTTTCCCAGACTGTCTCTGTCTCTCTGCTTCTCTCTCATTCCCCCTACACCTATCCTCTCTCTCTCTCTCTCTCTCTCTCTCTCTCTCTCTCTCTCTCTCTCTCTCTCTCTCTCTCTCTCTCTCTCTCATTTTGGATCCCTCAGTCCTGGTGGCCCCAAGTCTACGTAGGTGGCTCTGGCTGTGGCTTCACAGCTGCTGCTGGCTGGGGCAGCAAGGGGGAGAAGGGAGTGAAGGTGGCATAATTTTACGGAACAAAACACAAAATCCCAGCTTCAAGGTGCCCAGTGAGCTCAGCCCCCCACCCCAGAAGCCTCAGCCTGGGGAGTCACCAGGCAGATCTCTTAACAGCATCCCCTTTTCTCCTTTTTGATTTATTATCCCCAAATGGGGAAAGAGCCACTTACCCCAATCTCCTCTCTGCTCTTCCCTCCCTTCCCTCCCTGGCTTTGGGGAAAGAGCTGCTGAGCTCTCCGGCTGCCACTCAGGGAGAGCAATTGTTCTTAAAGAGACTCTTCTGCATAGAACAAAGATCACAATCTTAATTAAAAAAACATTTACAGACAATCCATTTAATTTTACTGCCTGTCTAGTTTCCCCTCCTTCTCCAAGAGCCTGGAGCAAGCTGCCTTGATCCCTGGAGGCCTCTGATGAGGCCTCTGGCCTCTAACTAGTCACTGGCAGGCCAAGGAAGAGGCAGGTGGCCTCTGTGACAAAAGCTGGCCTTGCCTGGGAGAAGGTGTAAGGGGCTCCTGAGGTCAAGGAAAACAGCTGGGGTTGGGTGTGTGTATGGGGCGGCGGGGGAAGGTGAAAGGAATCTTATGCTCAGGCCTGCACAAAGCAACATCCAAGTTAGCTCAGAGAAGACAAGAAAAAGAAAGAAAACCTCTCACCAAAGTCCTGGAAGTTTGGTGGTCAAGTGTCAGGAAGATGTGGGAAGTCACTTGGACAGCTGACCTGGGACACATACTCATACCAACACTTGCATTTCACCTGACCCTGAGCCAGAGTGTATTCATAATTCATAATACATAGCATTTCACAGCCCTTTATAGTTTATAAGTAGCCTTTCACACACACCATCTCTATTACACTCCTCACTTCAGAGGTCCAGCTCATTTTAGATGGTCACATACAAGCTTGGAGCCATCAAATACCTTGCTGAAGGTCACATAGCTGGTCAGAGCCACAAGACTGTGAGCTCCCCTCAGGGGCAGCGCCCTCTTCTTTCTGTTTCTTTCTCCTTCTCTGCCATCCCTCCTTCCTTCCTTCCTTCCTCCCTCCCTCCCTTCGTTCCTTCCTTCCTTCCACAAATTGTCTGGCTCATGGTACCTGAACTCTTAAGCCTCTTTGCATCCACATCTGCCAGCTTCAATTTCCAGCCCTCTTTCTCCTCTAGCTGCTGAGGGTTTACTTGGTGACTTCATCAAGAAGTCTGAATTTCTCCCTTCTTCCTGTTTTCTTTCCTTCCGGTTCCCAACTCCTTCCTCCTCCTTAGGACATCTTTAAACCTCTCACCCTCTTTACCTTACACTTTCTTAATTAAAAAAAAATGAGGTATAACATTCATTTCAGTTCCAACAGAATGGAAAGCTTCTGTTGGAGAAACATCAGAGCCATGGAAGGAGCATAGCCATCATTCCAGAGAGACTGGCATAGAATGGCCATGGAAGCTGGAAATTACTTCCATATTCTCTGATTTACAGTTGATCTGAAACTTATTTTCTATCTAGAAAGTAAACATCTATACGGTAAAGTACACAAAGCTTAAATATACAGTTGATGAATTTTTACACATGCACACACACACACACACACACACACACACACACACTTCTTGAATTGTTCCAGTGAAACTCTTCTCTCCTTAGGCCACATGATGACGCGATGTTTTTCTCCTGTTTGAAAAGAAGTGGTGTCCTACTGGTGTTCTGTAGTTGCACAGATAACCTTTCCAGGAAATCGCTTTAAGGCTTCTTGAAAGAATTAGAAATCAAGTATTTCTTCCAAACCCCCCTGCAGTCCTGAGTTCAAGTGACTTAAGTTAAGCACTGTATCAGAACTTAAAATCCAAGCCTGGACTTCTCAAGATACAACTGAAGACCACTTGCTTCAGAATCACGGGGACCTGACTGAAATGCAGATTATTAAACCTCAGCCCCATTTGATGAATCAGAAACTCTGAGGGTGGTGCTCAGGAATGTGCATTATTAACAAGTTTCCCAAGTGATTCTTATGCACACTAACATTTGAGAGCTACTCTACTAAATGGCAAACTCACCAAACACTGCAGACTCAAGCATCTGGCCCAGGGTCTGCTGTTTGGTGGGAATACAATGAATGTTTGTTAAACAAATTAATCCACATTTTCTGACACAGTTTAGAGTTTCACATCATACTATTGTAATGCAACACCATTTCTACAATGGGAAATCTTTACATTTTGGGGTCTTTTTACTTGAATAGGTCTCATTTTGATGAAGCAGGAGAGGAAAGATGGATAGATTTGGGTGGTTTCTCAGGTGTCAGGGAAAGTCTTTTATAAATCCAGCCGGGACCACTTTGCTAGACAGGCTGCTCCCCTTCAGACCTGGGAGTTTGGGAAGGGCAGGAGAAGAGACCTCCAGATTTGCTGAAAGCCCTTACCTTTCTAGGTCAGAATGGAAAGTTTCTGTTGGAGAGATATCAGAGCCATGGAAGGAGCATGGCCACCATTCTGGAGAAACCGGCATGGAATGGACATGGATGCTGAAGATTACTTCGATATTCTCTGATTTATAGTTGATAGGAAACTTGTTTTCTGTCTAGAAGCATACTTACTTATCCTCTTATCCTGAAAAATAGAAAATAAATGTGAACTTTATGTGGCAATGTATCCATTCTTAGAAATAACAAGAGTGCACACACATTCCTGAGTCTCACAAGGCCCAGAATAATGGTCTGCTGCACTAAGTAAAAGTAATTCATCTCAGTGGCTACTTGTTACAGGCTCTATAGTCAGAGTGACTTTGTCAAATCCTAGAGTCCCCACTTAATAGCTGCATAATTTGGACAAATTACTCAGTGGGCCACTATACACACCTGTTTCCATATATGTCAAATGAAGATAATAATAGCAGCTCCCTCACAGAATTTTCATGATTAGTTAATTAGATAAAGCATGAAAAACATCTGGCACAACCTAGTACAAACATTCAAGTAGTAGCTATTTATTATAAGACTGTAACTATGGTAGCTGATGATCGGAGACTCTCTTTGGCCTCAGTTTCCCTATTTGTGGAGTAAGGGGGTTGGTCTAGAGTCCTTTGCTGAGGAAGGACTTGACATCATGGTTGAGTCAGTCTTTGGAATTTATTCTCTCTTCCTTTAGTCTGGGCACCACAACCATCAGTAAGCAGAGCATTTTTAACCTAAAATGATACATTATTTTTTGAAGACTTGGTAGATAGCCTTCAGCTGTCAGTCTCCTTTGGGAATTGCCTCAGCTGAAGATAGCCACCTCACCCAAGTTCATGCCTCATGGTTGCAATAACTGAGAGACATGGGGATAAACCTGTTCCTTGCGCCCCAACTTTGGATAGCTTTGAAGGGCCATTCCATCTTCCAAACTTCCTAAACTGTTGCTTGAGGTTCTGTTGAGACTCCGGGAAGCTTGACTTCTCCTCCTACTCCACGCTGCTTCCTTCCTTACCCTTCCACTGTTGTTGAACTTGGAGCACTCCCTAATAAACCTCCTGCATGCTCATCTCCCTGCTTTTCAGGGAATTCAACTTGCATCAAATGTTATGGGAAAGAGCATGCTAAAAGAAATGGAGAGGAAGGACTAGAGCATAGGATGACTGAGGGCAATGGTGGATGAAGAGGTAGGAATGCAGGCAGGACCTGGTATACCATGTTAAAGACACTTGGACTTATCAAGCTGATGGGAAGCCACTGAAAGGTTCTCCCAAGGAGATGATGGAATCATCGAAGATCTGCATTGTGAAAGATCTTTCTGGCAGTTTGGGAAGAGTCCCAAGGAAGGTAATAATGAGAACAGGAGCTCAAGGATGTTGAGGCAGACATCAGTTGGTGAATTCATTCTAACAGGGACAAGATAGTATGACAGGTGTCTGTGTGTGTGTGTGTGTGTGTGTGTGTGTGTGTGTGTGTGTATGTGGCGGGGATGGGGGAGACAGGGGTCGGTGTCAGTTGGTGCTTTAGCAGCAGGGAAGAAGAGAGGATGGGTTCATGACATTTTCTGAGATAAAATCAACAGATCTCAGTAACCAACTGGAGGTGACTGGTGGTGGCACTGATTTCCAGATCAGGTCCAGGTGGAGCCTTGAAACCATTTTCCTTGAGCCAGACAGGAAATTAGATCCGTAGCCTGAGCTCCAAATGGGCTTGGGGCTGAGTTGGCTCCAAGGCTGGAGCGGCAGCGGTGAGTACCGCAGAGGCCTTGGACAAAGGCAAGAAGGCCCGCACCAGGAGCACGCGGAGCATGCGCCTCTGCGGGGGCCTCGCGGCCCCTCTCAGCGCGCGAAACCTGCGGCCCGAGGGCTCGGTGGACGTCAGAGGCTGCCCTTCCTGGACACCTGGGCTTCGCGCGCCCAACGCTAGAACCCCGCGCCTCACGCCGTTCTCCTCAGCCACTCCCTCCCGGGACGCCGTCGCGTGAGGCGGGAGGTGACAGTCGGGTCGGTTTGCCGCTTTCGCAACCCGGCTTCTACCTAAGGTGAGCCCGGACAGCCGTGGCGCCTGTGGCCCAGCACGAGTAAAGTAAGCGCTGGAAATGCCTTCCTCGAAGGGCGGGCTCTGGAGGGGTCAGCAGTGGCCCAGGTGTATGGGGCAGCGCGAACCGACAGGTGCGGCCACGACCCGGGAGGCCCCTTTCCGCACCCCAGCCTGCTCTGCCAGAGTTCTTATCCCAGCTGCTCGGCTGGCCAAAAAGAACAGAGAGGTAGGCCAGAGGCTGCCTCTCCATCCTCCAGGCCAGAGCTCTGGGCTCTGGAAAACAACACCGGCAGGGGCTACCTCTTGGAAGGAGAGAACAGGGATGTGAGGGATGTGAGTCCCCAGGTTTTATTTAGTTTTGTTTTCCTTTCTTTTCATCTGTTAGATAAGACTGCCCTTTGTTAAGCTAGGCAGCCAATAAGTTATCAGTTTATTTCACCAAGGGTGAGACTTAGTCCATTCGAGGGAAGAGCTAAATGCTAGTTTAAGTTTCTGTCCCAGATGCCAGCTGATGCTCTGGAGAGCAAGCACAGAGGACTGAGAGGGGCCGACTGCCTGGGATGGGCAGAGAGCCTTAGAGAAGGAATGTAGGATTCTGAGATGATCAGGAAGGTATTTCGGGCCTTAGCAAGGGCATCCCAGGGAGGAGTGGGAGAGGAGAGGGAAAAATAAATGGAGTGAAAGAAGTAGGGGTACACAATGAGCAGCCGTGAAAGATGAGGCTGGAAAAGAAGGCTGAACGAGAAAGGTCTTGAATACCAAGCTGAAAATCTTTACTCTGTAGGCAAAGAGGAGGTTTGGGGTGGGTCAGTGATGGGAGGAAAGCTGAGTTACTGCATCAGAGAGCTGCAGACAGGGGAAAGGGTTAGTGAACCTTGAGGTTAGGGGTTGAGGCCTGGAATTAGGTTGTAGGTAAGGAGAATGGGAAGTGGGTAAGTGATGGAGGCTAGGGGTAAGTTAACACACTGACACCAGCACTCCTTTGTAAGCAGAAGCAGTATTTCACTTTAAGGTTCTCTTCCTGAGCTTCCTATGAGCATCCCTACTCGGAGACAATGAACTTCTCTGTTCAGAGGCAAATGGGAGGATGGCAAATGTGTTTCCGCTCTGGGGCTAAATTGGATTGACTGGTGGTCAGGCTGCCAGGGGTACTAAGTTGAAAAGATTCTGAGACCTCATCCAAGCTCTGTGGGAAAGTGTGCTGATGATTAGTGATGTCTGTCATAGTCATAGGAGAGGTTTTTCTGAGACAAATATAAGTGACTCTGTGGTCACTACTCTAGGTTCTGAGTAAGAAATGGTCCAGTTTTGGCTCAGCAGGTTTTCTTAGCCTGGAAAGGTCGTGGCAGGGCAGGGAGCTATTTCAAGGACTTCAGGCAAGGTTTGGGTAATAGGGCTCGCAGTCATCACATATATTCCCACAATATGGCCACACTAAGAAGACTTGGACTTTAAATTCTATCTCTGCCTTTTATTAGCCGTGTGAGCTTAGATTACTCAATCCCTTTCAAAAATCAGAATACTCATCTGTAAAACACAAATATTACTTTTTCAATAGAGATGCAAACTGCTCAACTATGAATTCAACACGTGTTGATTACCCCCTTACTTTCCATTTTGAACCGAATCTTGTCTTTAGCCCTTAGTATCAACTCTGAGTAAGTTTTCCCCTGGGCAGAATTATAGAACTGTGATTTTGGGGACAATTCACTGACATATTGGATGTGGAGTACATGACAGTATAGGAAAGGAGAGCCTGCCTTGTAAATTGGTAGAGTGAAGGAGACACATTTTCAACAGTTTGGTGTCTCCACAGCATTTTTTTAATGCATTTAAGGAAACACACACACTCATACATCTTGTGAAGGTCTTTGTTTTTCCTTGACATAAATAGGTTCGTATTATACATATTGTTTTGTGACTTCTTTAACAGTGTATCTTGGAGATCCTGTTATGTCACTACTCTTAGGTCTCCTATTTTTTTTTTTGTTTTATTTGTTATGTTTATTTTGACATTACCTAAATATGTTGGAACATAAAATAGACATGTCTTTATGCTTTTAGGTGTATACAATTACAAATACAAAACAAGTTTACAAATACAGGAATAAAAGCATAAAAACAACAAAATTTAAAATAGCAACATGTATCTAATGTAGTATAAAATTTCATTTCCCTGAAATTAAATCACCCTTGGCAACATGGAAAAGGAGCCTGCTGCCCGAGTAGAGGTTTTCGGAGTTTCCTATGCCTCTAAATACAGTATGCTATATAATGATTCAATTCTCCCTCATCTGATCCCTCTCTAAACTGCTAAGAAACCTGTGCATCTTTCACTATATTCATATCATTTATTTTTAAATGTACCTCATTTCCTTCTCACTAGCCTATTAGAATCTAGGGATGCTGTGGGGGCATGAAGAAAAATGTATCAGATCATATAGATGATCCAGAATCCATATACATTTTTATCAGTTAGGTTATTTATTATAAAGTTTTATATTATGTTATAGAATCATGGAGTTCTGACATATTCTTGATGCCAGCTTGTAAAACACTGATACCATCATTAAGAGCTCAGACTTTAAAATTCAGAGATTTAGTTTTCACAATTAAGCTCTATCTTCTATCTATATGGCTTTGGAAAGTTATTTATTCTCTCTAAGCAATGGAAATATTATTGTTATTATTATTTTTATTAAGGTATTATTGATATACACTCTTATGAAGGTTTCATATGAAAAAACAATGTGTTTACTGCATTTACCCATATTATCAAGTCCCCACCCATACCCCAATGCAGTCACTGTCCATCAGTGTAGTAAGATGCCACAGATTCACTATTTGCCTTCTCTGTACTACACTGTTTTCCCCGTGATCCCCCACACCATGTGTACTAAACATAACCCCTTAATCCCCTTCTCCCACTTTCCCCACCCGCCCTCCCACACCCCTCCCCTTTGGTAATCACTAGTCCCTTCTTGGAATCTCTGAGTCTGCTGCTATTTTGTTCCTTCAGTTTTGCTTCATTGTTATATTCCACAAATGAGGGAAATCATTTGGCACTTGTCTTTCTCTGCCTGGCTTATTTCACTGAGCATAATATCCTCCAGCTCCAACCATGTTGTTGCAAATGGTAGGATTTGTTTCTTTCTTATGGCTGAATAGTATTCCATCGTGTATATGTACCACATCTTTATCCATTCATCTACTGATGGACACTTAGGTTGCTTCCATATCTTAGCTATTGTAAAAATTGCTGCAGTAAACATAGGAGTGCATATGTCTTTTTGAATCTGAGAAGTTGTATTCTTTGGGTAAATTCCAAGGAGTTGGATTCCCAGATCAAATGGTATTTGTATTTTTAGTTTTTTGAGGAACCTCCATATTGCTTTCCACAATGGTTGAACTAGCTTACATTCCCACCAGCAGTGTAGGAGGGTTCCCCTTTCTCTGCATCCTCGCCAGCATTTGTTGTTCTTAGTCTTTTGGATGGTGGCCATCCTTACTGGTGTGAGGTGATATCTCATTGTGGTTTTAATTTGCATTTCCCTGATGATTAGTGATGTGGAGCATCTATTCATGTGCCTGTTGGCCATCTGAATTTCTTGTTTGGAGAACTGTCTCTTCATATCCTCTGCCCATTTTTTAATTGGGTTATTTGCTTTTTGGGTTTGAGGCATGTAAATTCTTTATATATTTTGGATGTTAACCCCGTGTCGGACATGTCATTTACAAATATATTCTCCCATACTGTAGGATGCCTTTTTGTTCTGTTGATGGTGTCCTTTGCCATACAGAAACTTTTTAGTTTGATGTAGTCCCATGATTTCATTTTTGCTTTTGTTTCCCATGCTCAAGGAGATGCGTTCAGGAAGAAGTTGCTCATGCTTATATTCAGGTTAGGTCTCCTATTTTGTAAAACTGTATATATTTCATAGTATGCTTGTATCATAACTTATTTAACCATTTGCTTATTGATGGAAATTTATATTCCTCCTTTTTTTTTGACTTTACAAACACGTTTCTAAGAACATTCTTGTGCCTTTTTACATCTATACTGATATTCCTAAAAGTGGAACTACTGGGTCAAGCAGTAGGTATATTTAAAATTGTTATAAATTTCCTGAAGTTACTGCGAAAACACAGTTTGTTTCTTCTCTTTCCTGGATTGATTAACCTTTAAAATTAAATATTTATTTTCAAAGCAATAAAAAGTTACATTTTGAAGGCTTATTTCATAGAACAGCAGTCCCCAGCCCTCATTCCCAAGCAGTAACCCCCCTAAATTCTTTTGAATGTTTTCCTTTACTTCTTAATTCCTCCCACTGATCTCCTTTACACACCCAAAGCTCCTCTCCTCCAATACTCTGTTTAACTTAACATTATTGGGGTGGTGGTCTAGACCAATATTTAGTATTTATTTACATTATTATGACAACAGAAACCCTATTTACAGTTGAGCTGTGGACTGCATATGTTATGAATACATTTATTTTCTTATATAACTTTTGTTTTCCTTGGAGTTAATAGTTTTCTTAATTTTTGTTTAATTGGTTCTCTGTGTAATGATCACTAATTCATTTCAAACTCTGCTATGAGTGTAAATCTTCCACTTTGCTCATCTGTGTCAGATATTCTCCCTGCTCCTTCTTTTTGGAGACATCTGTCTTGGTGTTCCTGTCCTGCCTTTATGGAGACTGCTGGCTTTCCAGTCCTGTGACACAGCTGTTTCCCTAGTAACTTTTGGGGGATCATTTTCCTTTCCTGGTTGGAAGCTCTGTGTCCTGGATTCTGTGTCTTCCTCTTTGATGATTTATGCCCTTGTTTTAGTAGAGCACTTACATGAGACATGGTACATGGAGGTTTTTTCTTTCTTTCTGTTTTTTTTTTTTGAGAGTTTCCATGTCTGAAAGTACTTCTGTTCTACCCATATACTTACATGATTATATACCTGAATATAGAATTCTAGTTTGGGAATGCTTTTTCCTCAGAATTTTGAAGATACTGCTTTATTGTCATCTAGCCTCCAGTACTGCAGTTAAATCCAATGCTCTTCTGATCTGTGATCCTTCGTATGTGACTATTATTTTTTTCTGGAAGTTTTTAGGATTTTTCTATGTCCTGGTATTCTGAAATTTCACAAAAATATGCTTAGGATAGGTCTTTTTATATCCATTGTGATGGTACTCAGTGGGCCTTTTAAATTTGGAACTCATCCCTTACTGGGAAATTATCTTGAATTATTTATTTGATAATTTCTTTCCCTCTTTTTCCTCTGATCTTTTTTCTGAAATTCTTACTATCTGGATATCAGATCTTCTTGGCTGATCTAATTTTTTTTAATCCTTTCTTTCCTATTCTATTACTTAGTGTCTTAGATGAATTAATATGTTACAAAGCTCTTAAGAAAGTATCCAGCCAACTTTATCTTCTAATATACCACTAAGATTTTCATTTTGGCTATTAGATTTTTAATATCTAAGAGCAGTGTTTAATTTTCTAAATCTGTACTGTCCAATATGGTATCCCCTCGTCACATGCGGCTGTTTAAATTAAAATTAAATGTAACTAAAAGTCAGTTCCTTCATTGCATCAGCTGCATTTCAAGCGCTCAATGGCCAGATGTAGTGAATGGCTATTATATTGAACAATACAGATATAGAAATTTCCTTCATCACAGAAAGTTCTATAGGACAGTGTTGATCTAAATGTTTATATAACATCTTTTAATTATTTAAGAATACACTGTCTTTTCTTATCTTTCTGAGGATACTAATGATAATTTGAAGTTTCTTCTAAACTCTTTCGCCGTGTTAGATTGTTCATATTTCAGAATAAGCTACATGAAAGCTTTCTGTGCATGGCTGGGGCTTGCTGACTGTCAAGATTTACCACTGGTAAGGATGTCCTGTTAGGGACCCCTGAATATCGATATCATTAGGTCCTTTCTTTTATGTCAGATTCTTCAGAGAAGACTTTTCCTCTTCTAACTAAGGAGTACGGGCTAATATTTTTGGCAGTAAATCATGGAAGGAGGGGTAGGAGTCTCACTGGCAAGTATGTAGACTTTCACTTATTCTCTTTTGCCTTTAGTTGCGTCTTGTGTCTTCTGTCCAATTCAGAGTCCTTCCGGTTCACTATATCCAGAAGACAAAAGGATAGCGTTCTGTTGAGTTGGCAGAAGGGTAGTCTTCTATCAGGGCTGGGGATGGAGTTGACCTGGAAACCCAGCTACCTCTTTTCTACACTGATCTTGTATTCTGTAACTCTGGTGAATTTATTTATTAGTTCCAGTAGTGTTTTGTGTATTGGAAAGTCATTTATTAGTTTTTCAAGATGAGTTTTGGCACTCCGTGAAGAGCAGAATAGTTGGGATTTACTGAAGATTGAAATGAGCTTCCTTTCCCTCCCTCCCTAGAATGTAGAAATGCTATTTTCAAATGGAGCAAAAACTACTGAAGTTTAATGTGAAATGCTCCTTTTTCTAGTTATTTAATGAAAACTGCTGACCTAGCTTCCCCAAGACCATGGAAACCTAGGCTAGAGACAAGTAGCTCATAGCTCTGTGGTTATAATATTGTGACTGTGATCTAGGAGCCAGTGTCCTCTTAGATCAGCAAGATGTTTCTCAGAAGGAAAATGTTGCATGACTAAGGGAAATTCTCCCTTTAGGATGAGAAACAGCAGCACAGAACTCAGTGAAAATGGGACAATAGTAGGTTTTAAAATATATCTTCTCTGAGGAGAGGATATTTATTTCTTGTTCTACTCCAGTGTAGGCCTCTGTTGTCTCAGTGCCTAGATTACTGTGAAAGTCTCATTTATCTCTAGTTTTTCTCCCCTAGGACCTATTCTCCACATTTCAGCCGCAGAGCTATTTCTCAAATGTAGATGTAGTCCAAGTTACTCTGCTGCTTAAAATCTCCAGTGATATCCCATTGACTCTAAGATCAAACTCAATTTCCTTAGCATTGCTTACAAGGCTTTTCATGACCAGACTTTGCCTTATCTTATTGTGTATACTTCATGGTTCAATCTTCATGGATGTTAAAATAATTTTCAGATTATCCACAAACTGCTCCCTGTGTCTGGAGCGTGTTTTGCTGTTAACTCACTTCTCCCCAATCTTCACCCACATTCTGTTCATTGAATGAGGTATAAGTAAATGAGGAGAAAGAAGAATTCAGTGAGGAAAGCAAAGCATAGCCATTTTAAAGATGCAGAATTTGAGGATTTTAAGTCAAACATTTTTTCTTCTGAACCTTGAAGAACCACTCTGGATATTATATTTAACTCTTGAGTTTTGCGTTTGTCAAATGTGCTCTACCCTCCAGCTTTCTTCCTGAATTGGGGGTCTTTTTCTTTCATTGCCTGAAGTCTATTAACCCTGATTGGAGTCAGGACCTTAAATGCTGCATTTGAAGCTTTTTTTTTTTTAATATAATTTATTTTATTATCATTAATTTACAATTACATGTGCAATATTACGATTATTAAACTACCCCTTCATCAGGTCCCCCCCACCAACCCCATTACAGTCACTGTCCATCAGCGTAGTGAGATGCTATAGAATCACTACTTGTCTTCTCTGAGTTGTACTGCCCTCCCGTGCCCCCCCAACATTACATTTGCTAATCGTAATGCCCCTTTTTCCCTCTTATCCCTCCCTTCCCGCCCATTTTCCCCAGTCCCTTTCCCTTTGGTAACTATTAGTCCGTTCTTGGGTTCTGTGAGTCTGCTGCTGTTTTGTTCCTTCAGTTTTTTTCTTTGTTCTTATACTCCACATATGAGTGAAATCATTTGATACTTGTCTTTTCGGCTTGGCTTATTTCACTGAGCATAATACCCTCTAGCTCCATCCATGTTGTTGCAAATGGTAGGATTTGTTTTCTTCTTATGGCTGAATAATATTCCATTGTGTATATGTACCACTCTTCTTTATCCATTCATCTACTGATGGACACTTAGGTTGCTTCCATTTCTTGGCTATTGTAAATAGTGCTGCGATAAACATAGGGGTGCATATGTCTTTTTCAAATTGGGCTGCTGCATTCTTAGGGTAAATTCCTAGGAGTGGAATTCCTGGGTCAAATGGTATTTCTATTTTGAGTCTTTTTGAGGAACCTCCATACTGCTTTCCACAATGGTTGAACTAATTTGCATTCCCACCAGCAGTGTAGGAGGGTTCCCTTTTCTCCACATCCTCGCCAACATTTGCTGTTGTTTGTGTTTGGGATGTTGGCCATCCTCACTGGTGTGAGGTGATATCTCATTGTGGTTTTAATCTGCATTTCTCTGATGATTAACGATGTGGAGCATCTGTGCCTGTTGGCCATCTGAATTTCTTCCTTGGAGAAGTGTCTATTCATGTCCTCTGCCCATTTCTTAATTGGATTATTTGCTTTCTGTTTGTTAAGGTGCATGAGTTCTTTATATATTTTGGATGTCAACCCTTTATCAGATAAGTTTTTTATGAATATATTCTCCCATACTGTAGGATGTCTTTTTGTTCTACTGATGGTGTCCTTGCTGTACAGAAGCTTTTCAGCTTGATATAGTCCCACTTGTTCATTTTTGCTTTTGTTTCCCTTGCCTGGGGAGATATGTTCATGAAGAAGTTGCTCATGTTTATGTCCAGGAGATTTTTGCCTATGTTTTTTTCTAAGAGTTTTATGGTTTCATGACTTACATTCAAGTCTTCGATCCACCTTGAGTTTACCTTTGTGTATGGGGCTAGACAGTAGTCCAGTTTCATTCTCTTACATGTAGCTGTCCAGTTTTTCCAACACCAGCTGCTGAAGAGGCTGTCATCTCCCCATTGTATATCCAAGGCTCCTTTATCAAATATTAATTGACTGTATATGTTTGGGTTATTGTTTGGATTTTCTATTCTGTTCCACTGGTCTGTGGGTCTGTTTTTGTGCCAATACCAAATTGTCTTGATTACTGTGGCTTTGTAGTAGAGCTTGAAGTCAGGGAGTGTAATTCCCCCTGTTTTATTCCTCCTTCTCA
>JAVSCE010016592.1:0-17334 GCA_032199065.1 Smutsia gigantea
TGAATTCCATCAACCTTTATTTATCTGTAAATTGTTTAACCCCTGCTTCAAATTTGAGTGATAATCTTGCTGGGTAGAGAATTCTTGTTTGAACTTCTTTCTCTTTCAATACATTAAATATTTCATGCCACTTCTTTCTGGCATGTAAAATTTCTGCTGAGAAGTCTCCTGATAGACTGATGGGGTTTCCTTTATAAGTGATCTTTTTTCTCTCACTAGTTGCTTTCAGTACTCTTTCCTCATCCTTATTCTTTCAATTTTAATTATATGTCTTCATGTTGTCTTCTTGTGGCTCCTTTTGTTAGGGGATCTCTGAGCTTCTGTGACCTGAGTGTCTACTTCCTTCCCCAGATTGGGGAAGTTTTCAACAATTATTTACTCAGAAACATTCTATCCATTTGTCTCTCTCTTCTTTTCCTGGTACCCTTATTATTATAAATATTGTTAATTTGGATTGGTCACACAGCTCTCTTATCATTCTTTCTTCCTAGAAATTCCTTTTTTTTGTCTGTTCCTCGGCTTCATTGTGTTCATGTTCTCTTATTCCCATCTCATTGATTGTCTTCTCTACTTGCTGCAATCTATTATTCATTCCCTCTATTGTATGTTTCATTTCACATACTGTATTCTTTAGTTCTGAGTGGGTCTTTTTCAGATCTTCTGTGTCTTTGTTGAAGTCCTTCCGGAGATCTTGAATTTTTTTCTGTAAAGCCATGAGCATGTTTATGACTTTTACTTTGAAATCTTTATCAAGAAGATTGGTAATCTCCATTTCATTTAGCCATCTTTCTGGCATCTTATCCGATAGTTTTCTTTGAAACAATTTCCTCTGCCTCTTCATTTGGTCAGGATTTCTGTGTTCTTTTGTATTAGATGGATCTGCTATGGTTCTTGTTCTAGAGAGTAATGATTTTATGAAGAAGGAGTCCTGTGGTGCCCAGAAGCTCAAGACTCTTTATTGTGCAGTGCCTGCTTTTCTTTTGCAGTGGAACCCCATTTGCTGTTTATGGGCAGTAGGCAGGGCTGCCTTTCTGCCTGCTGGTAGTGGTCACAGTCCACTGTGGCCAGAAGTTTGCCTCAGCCAATTCTGTGTGTTCAGAGCAGTGACTTTTGCTGGGAACATTGCATTGGAGTTACCCAGTGCCTGTCCTGTAGTGATAGCAGGGTTTCCCTGCAGAAAGGGTGGGGTGCTTGCATGGCTTGGGGGCATGATTATCAGGGCAAGTCACAAGCTGGCAGGGCATGCTGCTGCAATAAGTTGCAATGGGAACCCATTGGCAGTGGCAAGGCTTGAAGTACATGGCTTGGCCGCCATCAGGAAGGAAGGAGCACTCAGAGCTGGCTGAGACAGGGACAAGAAACCTGGGAGAGATTCTCTCTGCCTGCCAGGGAGCAAAGTCTGATCCTGCTGGGTTGAGTGGGCTGGCACAATGACTGAGCACAGGGAATCAACTCAGGGATAAGCCACCAGTGAGGAGGACGGAGCTTCTGGTGCTCCTGAGAGTGCCTAACCAGTTGGGCAATGGAGGGCTGGGGACGATGTCCACTTGCACTTTCTCCTGAAGAGGGAACTGTCCAATAATTGCCTCTATGGCACCCCTTCCACTGCTGGCAAGTTTTTCAGACTGCTGCCTCGGCTTTGCATCCCAGTGGGACTGGTGGAGCATGCCTGATCTCCACAAGTGGCTGGAGTCTCAGCCTCTCACAATATTCAAACTGTCCCTGGCGTCCAGCCCCACTAATCATCAGAACCCAATGCAACACAGGCATGTATTCCCTGAACAGATATTCAGGGCCAGGAGTACAGAGTTCCTGAGTGATTATACTTTCCCTGCTCTGTTCCTCTTCCTCCTGTTTGTGAGCTGAGTTAGGGGAAGGGCTTGGGTCCCACTTGATTGCAGCTCTGCCACTTTACCCTTTTTTATGTGGTCTTCTTCCACAGGTATAGGTAGTTTGTTCTGCAGTCTTCAGGTCATTTTCAAGTTTAGTTATATTTGCTGTAGTTGCTTCTTTAATGTGTGTGTGGGAGGAGGTTTCCACTTTGCCCTCCTACTCTGCCATCTTTTTTACATCTCTTCTCCAAAGTCCCATTATTGATTTCTATAATAATAGATTTGTTTTGCCTGTTCTGGTGTTTATCAAATGTCATCATAGAGCATGTGTTATTTTGTTTCGGGCTTTTTTTGCACAAAATATTTTTGAGATTTATCCATGCCATCAGTCATCCTTTTTATTGTTAAGTACTATTTGATTTTATGAATATAGCAATTTGTTTATCACCCTGTTATTGATGTACATTTGAGTTGCTTTTATTTTGGGACACTATAAATAAAGGTGTTATGAACAGTCTTGTGCAAGCATTTTATGAACAGGAAATTGACATTGGTACAATACTGTTAACTAGAAGCTTTAGTCAGATTTCATTAGTTTTTATGTGCACTCATTTGCAGTTCCATATAAACTTTGGTATTAACTTACCCATTTCTGATTAAAAATCCAACTTATAAATTGTTATATGTAAGCCTCATGGTAACCACAAAGCAAAAACCTATAGTAAATACAGAAAAGATAATGAAAAAAGAATCTAATAATGTCCCTAAAGAAAGTCATCAAACCACAAGGGGAAAGAGTAAGAAAAGAAAACCACAGAAGGCTACAAAAAAATCCAGAAAACAATGAACAAAATGGCAATAAGTACATACATATAAAAATTAATTAAACTGTGAATGTATTTAATTCTACATTAAAAGACAAAAGCGGCTGAATGGATAAGAAAAAAAGACCTGTATATAAGCTGCCTATGAGGGACTCACTCATTTCAAATGTAAGGGCACATACAGACTGAAGGTGAAAGGATGGAAAAATTTATTCTACGCTAATGGTAAAGAAAAGAAAGCTTGGGTAGCTATACTTATATCAGGAAAAATAGACTATTCTTTTAATTATATATTTTTTGAAGTATAGTTAATATACAATATTATACTGGTTTCAGGTGTACAACATAGTGATTCAGCAATTGCATCAATTGTGAAATGCTCACCATGATAACTGTAGTTATCATCTGTCACCATATGGAGATATTACAATATTATTGACTATATTCTCTATGCTGTACTTTTCATCCCAGTGACTTATTTATTTTATAGTTAGAAGTTTGTCCCTTTTTATCCCCTTCACCTATTTTGTCAATTCTTCCACCCCTGTAATAAGAGGCAAAGAATAAAATTATGTAATGATGAAGGGTCAATTCAACAAGAGGATATAACATTTTTGAATATTTATATACCCTACTAGGAGCGCCTAACTATATAAAGCAAATATTAACAGACAAAGGAAAATACAGATATCAGTACAACAATAGTAGGAGATTTTAATACCCAACTTTCATTAATGCATAGATCATCCAGACAGAAAATCAATAACTCATTGGCCTTAAAGGACACATTAGACCAAATGGATTTAACTGATATACACAGAACATTCTATCCAAAACAACAGAATACTTTCTTCTCAAGTGCAAAAGTAACTTTCACCAGTATAGGTCATGTGTTAGGCCATAAAATAAGTCTTAACAAACTTAGGGAGGTTGAAATCACATGAAATATCTTTAATAACTACAATGGTATTAAACTAGAAATCAATTACATGAAGAAAACTAGAACATTTACAAATATATGGAGATTAAACAACATTCTATTGACAAACTAATGGGTCAACAAAAAAAGCAGTGGAAAAATCAAAAAACACATTGAGACAAATTAAAATGGAAATATACCAAAACTTATGGGATGCAACAAAGGCAGTTCAAAGAGGGAAGTTCATAGCAATAAATGCCTACCTTAAGAAATAAGAAAAATATAAAATACATAACCTAACTTTGTACCTCAAGGAACTAGAAAAAGAAGAATAAGCCAAGCCCAAAGTTCATAGAAGGAAGGAAACAACAAAAATCACATCAGAAATAAATGAAATAGAGATTAAAACCAGTAGAGATTAGTGAAACCAAGAGCTAATTCTTTGAAAATGTAAAAAAAAAATTGACAACCCTTTAGATAAACATACCAAGAGAAAAAGAGAGGACTCAAATAAAATCTTAAGTGAAAGAAGAGGCATTAAAACTGATACTACAGAAATACAAAGTATCATAAGAGACTACTACAATTAATTATACAACAACCAATTGGACAATCTAGAAGACATGGATAAATTCCTAGAAACATATATCATTCGAAGACTGAGTGATGAAGAGATAGAAAATCTGAAAGATTACTAGTAAGGAGATTGAATCAGTAATGAAAAAGCTCTCCCCCAAAATCCAGAACCAGGTGGCTTCACTGGTGACTTCTACCAAACATTTAAAAAATTAATGAGTCCTTCTCAAACTCTTCCAAAAAACAGGAAGAGGGAACACTTTCAAATTCCCTTCACAAAATCAGAATTACCCTGATGATTATTTCAAAACCAGACAAGGACACCACAAGAAAAGAAAATTACAGGCTAATTTTCTTACCCTAGATGAGCATACATGCAAAATTCCTCAACAAAATATTAACAAACCAAATTGAATCATCACTAAAAGGATCATATACCATGATCAAATGGGATTTATTCTAGGATGCTAGGATGGATCAATATCTGCCAATCAATCAATGTGATCCACCAAATTAACAATATGAAGGACAAAAAAAATCACATGATCATCTCAACAGAGGTTGAAAAAGCATTTGAAAAAATCTGATACCCACTTATGATAAAAGCTCTCAAGAAAGTCGGTATAGAGGGAATGGACCTCAACATAATAAAGGTCACACTGCTCGAAAGAAAACATAAAAATTGTCAACAGGCATGTATGTATGTATGTATATGTATATATGTGTGTATACCACATTTTCTTTATCCATTCATTCATCTACGGATACTTAGGTTGCTTCCATACCTTGACTATTGTGAAGAATACTGCAGTGAACATGAGGATGTATATTTTCAAGTGTATGTTTTCATTTTCTTTGAATAAATACCAGCTGCTGAGTCATTTTCTCTAGAAAATGGAAGTAGAATTGCTGGATCTCATGGTAGTCCTATTTTCAATTTTTTGAGGAATGATTTTCAATTTACAGAGGTACTGATTTCCATAGCTGTATCAACCTACATTCCCAGCAGCACTGCACAAGGGTTCTCTTTCTCTACATCCTAACCAGCATTTATCTTTTCCTTTTTTGATAATAGTCTTTCTAACAGGTGTGAGGTGATATCTCACTGTGGTTTTCAATTGCATTTCTCTGATAATTAGTGATGTTTGAGCACCTTTTCATGTACCTGTTGGCCATTTGTATGTCTTCTCTGGAATAATGTGATGTTTTTATAGATTCTAATTCTCTGATGAACTTTCCTGTGTTATCATCCATTTTGTCCATCTTTTTATCTATTTTCTTTAATGTGCTAATTATGAATATTTTACATTCCTTGTCAGCTAACTCTAGTATTTGGATGATCTATACTTACACTGTTGTTTATTTCTTCTCATGATTTATGCTGTATTTTCCTGCCCCTGTCTAGTAAAAGTTTATTGTATGCCATACATTGTGTATAAAAGAATTGTAGAAGATCCAGATGATACTACTCATCAGAGGAGTTATTTTCATTGGCAGATAAGGTAAGAGGCTAATCACATAAATGCAGTAAGAGATTGATGTGAGTGGGGTGTGTGCTACAGTTTTAGTATGATTCATTTCATATCTGGCTCATCCCTATTCATTAGGAGTTGCCCTTCTTGTCTTCTGAATGAAAATTTTGCAAGGCGGTCTCTCCTTAGCTCTAAAAGACTGACAGAGATACATTTTTGCATATTAGAGGCTTTGACTTTGGCCATTTTTTCATCTGTACCACACAGTTTCAAAAACTTTCAAATGTCTTGAAGGGGAGTGTGGCTATGTTTGTAGTACACAGCTGAAAAACAGGAAGTTATCTTTTAAGCAGCATGAGACATCAGGAAATTTTTCTCTTTTAGAAGCTTCCAGCCCATCCACCAATCCACCCACACTGTCCAAAACTCAGCAAATTCTTCTGGGTAAAAGAAGCTATACCTTTAAAGTTTCTCCAGTTTCCAATTTTCATACAGCATTGCACAACCACTATAAGCTTTTCTGGTTTCTCTTTATCCTGTAAAGTCCCTCTGCCTAGGCCAAGATAAATCCTCATACCACACCCAGAATTAGCTGGTGATCATCAGCTCTTTTAGGAAGAGCTTTTCCCTCTGTGGAATTTCAGTTTATCTATTCTTTGCTGCTCAAATTGGTCTTCCATGTCTGCTAACTATGCAAACAATATTGTATTAAAATACATGGTTTACCCAGAATCCTATTACTTAACAAAATCACAGCAGAAGTATCATGTTCATTCTTCCATGGTACTTTTCACATCCTATGCTTGTTCCTTCATCAACACCTATGGTATGGTTACATCACAGAATTCAAAAGGGACGGGGCATAAAGGAAATGCTGTAGTCTGACACTTCAGTGGGTGGGTATCTAGAAAAAAATGACTCAGCAGCTGGTATTTAGGAACATGGGAAAAATATTCTAAATTATAAACTCTGTAATAATGAAAACAAATGACTGGCCTTTTCACCAGTGTATACTCTCCCACATTTTAAAATGTGGTTTAAAATTTTACCTTTTTTTCTCTACTTTTTTGTATTTGCTCTTGGTACTGGTCTACTATGACTCAATACATCTTACATAGAAGCAAAAATCTCTTGGCTTATTCTGCATTTTTGGTGGAATAGATACTCAAGTAGGTCCCTAGAGAAAGCATAATGGGAGATAGTTTTTTTGAGACCTTCATATCTGAAAACATATTTTCTTTTTCTAAATTTATTAAATTAAAGTATCATTGATATACAATTTTATGTTTATTTCACATACACAAAACAATGGTTCATCATTCACCCATATTATCAAGTCCTCACCCCCTCCATTGTGGTCATTCTATCAACATAGTAAGATGTTATAGAGTCATTAATTGTATTCTCTGTGCTGTACTACCATCCCAGTGACCTACCTATGTTGTGATTGAGGGGTAGAAAATATATTTGTCATATCCTCACATTTGATTGAGTCCAGTTATAAAATTCTAGGTTGAAAAACCTTTTCACTGAGATTATTATTATAGTTATTGCACTATTGTCTTTTAGCTTTCAGTGTTGGTACTGTAATTTTTTTATACTATTTTGATTACAAACCTGTATGCAGCCTATTTTGGGGTTGAGGTTAACGAGCATGGAGGAGAGCTTTTAGACTTCTGGGCCCACTTGATGTTGGACATCCCATTTCCAGCAACCAAGGCCAGGTAGGAATACGTGGCAGTTGATGTAAGAAGCTTTGGTAAAACACATTTCTTCTGTCCTCCAGGTCATCTCCACATACTATCTGCCATAGTCTTGACTAAGAATTCGTATTTGATATAAATATCTTTTACTGAAATATATACCCTGGTTGTTAAGGCCTAAGAGTAATATTCCAAACAGGTGAAACACATCTATATAGGGGAGGTCTTCCCACTGAATACTATCTTTTGTCTGCAGAAATATGGATTAGGGAAGCATTTCTCAAAGTGTGGTACAGGAACTCCTGCATTATAGTTATGATATGTGTTTATAAAAATTCAGATTCCTGGGCCCTGCCTCAAAAGTATTTATTCAGAATATCTTAGTATTGTCATAGAAATCTGTACTTGACAAACTCCCCAAGAGATTCTTAACCACATTGTAATCTGAGACACACAGGCTTAGGGGAAATGTCCCTATTTATTATCTGAGTGACCCTGAGAAGTCTCTCATTCCCTTTGAGGCAATTTCTTTACCTGAAAATTGAAAACAGTATTTATCTTACATACTTTTACAAAGGATTAAATGATACAAAGTGTTTAGGAAATGGCCAGCACAGAGCAGATATTCAAACAACATTAATTTTTTTCTCTTTCCTGATTCCATTCAGTACTGTATTACATTGAAAATCTCTTTTTAAACCCAATTCACCTCAATTCAAAAATCAAGATATGTTGTGAAGGCTTCAAGGCCACTAAAAATATCTGTGATCAAAAATACCATTCCCTTTCTTCATTTCCCCAAAACCAAGGACTTTGCAACTTCACAAAAGTAAAAAAGGTAGAAGAAATATTTTCCATAAATCCTGATATATTTTCCTGGGTCTTCATATTAAATCAAACATGATAACTTTTATGGACACAGTAAATTATGAATACAATATTTTTAGGTTTCTGTACTAACAGAGTGATTTCATTTATAAAGAATGTTATAAAATATATAATTTTGTGTATATGTTCCTCTGATTCTCTCACTCTCCTGAAAAGCACTTGTGCTTTTTTTCATTATTTCAATACTTTCAGAAATTTTATATCAACACTGAGGCATCATCTCAAAAATATTAAGCACCCCATTTAGCAACCTGCTCGTGCCACAGCAAACAATGGGTTATTTATTTAGCACTTATGAATTGTCGATGTTTCCAGCAGTTAATTAGAACTGGGAAATCTGAGCCAAGGGAATTGGATGAGTTAATGAAGCATTCTTAGTCTCCTATGGTATTGACAATGTCCTCAAAGTCTCCAATAAGATTATTCACTAGTGCTGGTTAGGTAGTAATATTGCCTATTACGTATAGAGATTTAAATGCTCACCATCAAATGGTGAGTATGTTAAGCTGGGTGAAACTTAAGCATTCATTGTATAAGCATAAGCATTATACCCCATTGGCAATCCCTTGAGACCCTTAATGCCACTCTCAAGTTAATGATAATGTTTTTGAAGAGCTGTATTTTTTAAAGAAAATAGAAACTGGCATAAAACTTATTTTTAAATGAGAAATGAGAAACTGAAGATAAGTGAAAATCAAATCATCCTATCAAACATACGAAAATAACAAAGATTCAGTTATATTTGGAAGGCATTCATACTTGAAGCAAAGAAAACAGTATTCCAAATTCTGCCTAAATATGTATGTATGTATACATATGTGTATATGTTTCTACATATACATACACACACTCACACATATATGCATAGACTATTGAGCATGTAGAAATTAATCACAATGTCAGAATGCTAGCAGTGGCCATTTGGGTAATGCAATTACAGAGAACTGCTTCATACAAGCAAACAGCCAAGGTATAAGAGCTGAAATTTTCCCTTTTGAAGAACAGTCTCTTTAGTTTGCTTGCTGGAACTCTAGGTCATTTCTAAGTGTTGAAAGACCTAAACTTATCCATACATAGGCCTATGAAGCACTACTTCAATCCTCCCAAGATGGAGTAAGGAATGACTATTCCCATCGCCATGAGACTAGAGTTGGAACTATGGGAGAAGGAAGAGGATTAAAAAATGAGGAGGGAGAAAGACCAAAGGGAAAGGTAATTCCCAGATGTCCATATGAGGTGACTCTGAATCAACTGAAAGGCAACTCAAAAAATTAATGTTTTGTACCTTTCTTTGAACTTCAGGTGTATTCATGATCTGCTGAGCATGGTCATCTTCCAGATGTATCAAGACATAAAGGAAGGGTTATACTTATGCCATTTATGGATAGTACCCACATACTCTGTCTTAACCGTGAGAGTATGACCTGAAACTTGGTAAATGAGTATCACCAATAGATTTTTTTTTCAGTAAAGAGAAACTTCTTCCTTAATATATATATAATAAAAATACCATTGATATACAACCTTATGATGGTTTCACATACACAAAACAGTGGTTCAACATTCACCCATATTATCAACACCTCACCCCCTCCACTGAGGTCACTGTCTAACAGCATAGTAAGATGTTACTGAGTCATTAATTGTATTCTCTGTGCTATACTACCATCCTGGTGACCTACCTATGTTGTGACTGTGAATTATAGTGCTCCTTAGTTCCCTTCTCTCTCCCCACCTAGTCTCCCCAACCCTTCCCCTATGGTAACCACGAGACCCTTCTTGGTGTCTATGAGTGTACTTTTTTTGCCTATTCCTCTGTTTTGCTTTGTTGTTATACTCCACAAATGAGTGAAATTATTTGTTACTTGTCTTTCTCCACCTGACTTATTTTACTGGGCATAATACCCTCTAGCTCCATCCATGTTGCTGCAAATGGTAGGGTATGTTTTATTTTTATGGCTGAATAATATTCCATTGTGTATATGTATCACATCTTCATTATCCATTCATCTACTAAAAGACACATAGGTTGCTTCCATTTATTGGCTATTGTAAATAGTGCTGCGATAAACATAGGGTTGTATATGTCTTTCTGAATGTGAGATCTTGCTTCCTTTGGGTAAATTCCTAGGAGTGGAATTCCCAGATCAAGTGGTATTTCTATTTTCAGTGTTTTGAGGAACCTCCATATTGCTTTCCACAATGGTTGAACTAATTTACATTCCCACCAGCAGTGTAGGAGGGTTCCCTTTCTCTGGAAACTCACCAGCATTTGTTGTTCCTAGTCTTTTCAATGCTGGCCATCCTAACTGGTGTGAGGTGATATCTCATTGTGGTTTTAATTTGCATTTTCCTGATAATTAGTGATGTGCAGCATCTTTTCATGTGCCTGTTGGCCATCTTAATTTCTTCTTTGGAGAATTGTCTGTTCATATCCTCTGCCCATTTCTTAATCAGGTTATTTGCATTTTGGGTGTTGAGGCATGTGAGTTCTGTACTTATTTTGGATGTTAAACCCTTGTCAGATATATCATTTACAAATATATTCTCGCATACTGTAGGATGCCTTTTTGTTCTGCTGATCGTGTCTTTTGCTGTACAGAAGCTTTTTAGCTTGATGTAGTCCTATTTGTTCATTTTTGCTTTTGTTACCTTTGCCCAAGGAGATGCATTCAGGAAAAAGTTGCTCTTGTTTATATTCAAGAGATTTTTGCCTATGTTTTCTTCTAAGAGTTTAATGGTTTCATGACTTACATTCAGGTCTTTGATCCATTTCAAATTTACTTTTGTGTATGGAGTTAGGCAATAATCCAGTTTCATTCTCTTGCATGTAGCTGTCCAGTTTTGCCAACACCAGTTGTTCAAGAGGCTGTGATTTCCCCATTGTATGTCCAAGGCTTCTGTATAGTATATTAATTGACCATATATATTTGAGTTTATATCTGGGTTCTCTAGTCTGTTCCGTTGGTCTATGGGTCAGTTCTTGTGTCAGTAACAAATTGGCATGATTATTGTGGCTTTGTAGTAGAGCTTGAAGTCAGGGAGGATAATCCCCCCAGCTTTATTCTCCCTTCTCTGGATTGCTTTGGCTATGCGGGGTCTTTTGCGGTTCCATATGAATTTTAGAACTATTTGTTCTAGTTCATTGAAGAATGCTGTTAGTATTTTGATTGGGATTGCATTGAATCTGTAGATTGCGTTAGGCAGGATGGTCATTTTGACAATATTAATTCTTCCTGTCCATGAGCACGGGATGTGTTTCCATTTATTGGTATCTTCTTTAATTTCTCTCATGAGTGTTGTAGTTTTCAGGGTATAGGTCTTTTACTTCCTTCATTAGGTTTATTCCGAGGTATTTTATTCTTTCTGTTGCAGTTGTGAATGGAATTGTTTTCTGGATTTCTCTTTCTGCTAGCTCATCGTTCGTGTATAGGAATGCAACAGATTTCTGTGTATAAATTTTGTGTCCTGTAACTTTGCTGAATTCAGGTATTGGATCTAGTAGTTTTTGAGTGGATTCTTTAGGGTTTTTTTATGTACAATATCATGTCAACTGCAAACAGTGACAGTTTAAAATCTTCCTTACCAGTCTGGACACCTATTATTTCTTTGCGTTTTCTGATTGCCTTGGGGAGAACCTTCAAAGCTATGTTGAATAAAAGTGGGGAGAGTGTACATCTTTGTCTGGTTCCCTATCTTAAAGCAAAAGATTTCAGCTTCTCACTGTTAAGTATGACGTTGACTGTGTTTGTCATATATGGCCTTTATTATGTTGAGGTACTTGCCCTCTGTACCCATTTTGTTGAAAGTTTTTATCATGAATCATGTTGAGTTTTGTCGAATGCTTTTACAGCATCTATGGAGATGATCATGTGGTTTATCTCCTTCTTTTTTGTTGATGTGGTGGATGATGTTGATGGATTTTCAAATGTTGTACCATCCTTGCATCCCTGAGATGAATCCCACTTGATTGTACTGTATGATCCTCTTGATATATTTTTGAACTCGGTTTGCTAATATTTTGTTGAGTATTTTTGCATCTATGTTCATCAGGGATATTGATCTGTAGTTTTCTTTTCTTGATGCTTTTTTTGCCTGGTTTTGGTATTAGAGGATGCTGGCCTTATAGAATGAGTTTGGACATATTCCCTCCTCTTGTACTTTTTGGGAAACTTTAAGGAGGATGGGCATTATATCTTCACTAAATGTTTGATAAAATTCTGCAGTGAAACTGTCTGATCCAGGAATTTTGTTCTTAGGTAGCTTTTTGATTACCAATTGAATTTCTTTGCTGGTAATTGGTCTATTAGGATTTTCTGTTTCTTCCTGGGTCAGCCTTGGAAGGTTGTATTTTTCTAGATATTTTTCCATTTCTTCTGGGTTATCCAGTTTGTTACCGTATTATTTTTCACAGTATTCTCTAATAATTCTTTGTATTTGTGTTGTTTCTGTAGTGATTTTTCCATTCTCATATCTGATTCTGTTTAGATGTGTAGATTCCCTTTATTTCTTGCTAATTTTGGCTAGAGGTTTATCTATTTTGTTTGTTTTCTCAAAGAACCAGCTCCTGTTTTCATTGATTCTTTCTATTGTTATATTCTTCTTGATTTTTTAAATTTCTCCTCCAATCTTTATTATGTCCCTCCTTCTACTGACTGTGGGCCTCATTTGTTCTTCTTTCTCTAATTTCATTAATTGTGATTTTAGACTGTTCATCTGGGATTGTTCTTTCCTGATGTAGTCCTATATTGCAATATGCTTCCCTCTTAGCACAGACTTGACCACATCCCACAGATTTTGCCGTGTAGAATTATTGTTGTCATTTGTTGCCATATATTGCTTGATCTCTGTTATTATTTGGTCATTCTTCCACTGATCATTTAGGAGCATGTTGTTAAGCCTCCATGTGTTTATGGGCTTTTTCATTTTCTTTGCATAATGTATTTCAAGTTTCATACTTTTGTGGTCTGAGAAACTGGTTGGTACAATTTCAATCATTTTGAATTTACTGGGGCTCTTTGTGTGGCCTACTATATGATCTATTCTTGAAAATGTTCCATGTGTACTTGAGAAGAATGTGTATCCTCCTGCTTTTGGGTGGAGTGTTCTGTAACTGTATGTTAGGTCCACCTGTTCTAATGTGTTGTTCAGCGCCTCTGTGTCCTTACTTATTTTCTGTCTGGTTTATCTATCCTTTGGAGTGAGTGGAGTGTTGAAGTCTCCTAGAATGAATGCATTGCATTCTATTTCTCCTTTTAATTCCGTTAGTATTTTCCTCACATGTGTAGGTGCTCCTTTTTTGGGTGCTTAGATATTTATAATAGTTATATCCTCTTGTTGGAGTTTCCTCTTTATCACTATGTAACATCCTTCTCTGTCTCTTGTGACTTTCTTTGTTTTGAAGTCCGTTTTGTCCGATACAAGTACTGCAATGCCTGCTTTATTTTCCCTATTGTTTGCATGAAATATCTTTTTCCATCTCATCACTTTTAGTTTGTGTATGTCTTTGTGTTTGATGTGAGTCTCTTGTAGGCAACATATAGATGGGTCTTGTTTTTTTTATCCATTCATTGACTCTATGTCTTTTGATTGGTGCATTGAGACCATTTACATTAGGTTGATTATCAATAGGTATGTACTTATTGCTATTGCAGGCTTTAGATTCATAGTTATCAAAGGTTCAAGGTTAACTTTCTTGTGATCTAACAGACTAATTTAACTCACTTAGTATGCTATTACAAACACAATATCAGGGTGTTTTTCCTTCCTTTTCTTCCTCCTCCATTCTTTATATATCAGGTATCATATTCTGTACTCTGTCTATCCTTTGATTGACTTTGGGGGCAGTTGATTTGATTTTGTATCTTCTTATTAATTAATTGTTCTACTTTCTTTACTGTGTTTTTATTTCCCCTGGTGACAGCTATTTAACCATAAGAACACTTCCATCTATAGCATTCACTCAAAAATACACTGTAGAAATGGTTTGTGGGATTAAATATGGCAGCGTTAGAGGCAAGACAGAGGTCTCCTTCCAAAACCACATATAATAGGAAAATGTACCTAATACAGCTAATCCTACAAGAGCAACAGGAAAAAAGGCTGCATTGGACTGCATGCATCTGGAGAAAAGAACAGACCTCATGGAACAGAGTAATGTATCAAAGCCGTGAACTGGCGGGACCCAAGCCCATCCCCCACCCCAGCTTGCTGGCAGGAGGAAGAGAGATGGAGCAGGGAGGGGGTGGAAACCTAGAACTGCTTAACAACCAGTCCTGGAGACATGCTCTGGGAGCACAAATCTACATTGCATGGTGCTCTGAAGATTAGTGAGGTTGGAAAGCTAAGACAGGTAGAATACATGGAGAAAGTGAGATTCGAGCTGCTTGTGGAAAACAGGGATTCACATCTGGCTGCTCTGGGACAAATGAAAGGCAGGCAGTCTGAGAGACTTCCTAACAGTGAGAGGGCTCCTAAAGTGGAAAGGATTGCACAGAGCTTGCTGCTCAGGAGAAAGGACATGTGGACAGAATTGTCCAGTTACACTCTGCCCAGCAGACTGGAAACTTTCAGGAGTTTCGGAGCTCCACCCCCCTGGCTGGCTATGCAGCTACGGGTCCCCCCACCATGACTCGCAGCCTGCTACACCTTCCTCCAGAAAATACAGTATATTTTCTCTCATATTTTGCTAATATGGAAATTGTTTAATCCCTCCTTCAAATTTAAATGATTATCTTTCTGGGTAAAGTATTCTTGGTTCAAGGCCCTCTGTTTCATTGTATTAAATATATCATGCCACTCCCTTCTGGCCTGTAAGGTTTCTTTTGAGAAGTCTGATGATAGCCTGATGGGTTTTCCTTTTTATGTGATCTTTTTTCTCTCTCCGGCTGCTTTTAATATTCTGTCCTTATCCTTGATCTTTGCCATTTTAATTATTATATGTCTTGCTGTTGTCTTCCTTGGGTCCCTTGTGTTGGGAGATATGTGCACCTCTATTGCCTGAGAGAGTATCTCCTTCCCCAGATTGTGGAGGTTTCCAGCAATTACCTCCTCAATGACACTTTCTATCCCTTTTTCTCTCTCTCCTTCTTCTGTTACCCCTATAATGCGAATATTTTTCCGTTTGGATTGGTCACACAGTTCTCTCAAAATTTTCATTCCTAGAGTTCCTTTTTCCTTTGTATTCCTGTTCTCTAATTTCTAGTCCATTTACCATCTCCTCTACAACATCTAATCTGCTTAAATCCCTCCATTGTATGTTTCATTTCAGATATTGCATTCCTTAATGATTAAATCTCAGTCCTGAATTCCACCCTGCGTTCTTGGGTATTTTTCTGTACCTCCAGGAGCATGTTTATGATTTTTATTTTGAAATCTCTTTCAGGAATATTGATGAGCTCAGTTTCACTTGGCTCTTTTTCTGGTGTTTGTGGGATTTTGGTTTGAACCAGATTCTTTTGTTTCATATTTGTATGTGGCACACTCTAGTGCCCAGATGCTCTACTCTCTGGATCTGTTCAGTCACTGGAGACATTTTGGGGGCTGCAGCAGAGTGGCTCATGCCTGGGGTGGGGGAAAGTAGTTTTTCCTGCTTCCTGGCTGCTGTGTGTCTCCACTGCCAGACCAGTGGGCCAAGCACACAGGTGTAAACCTCTGTGCTTTGAGTTTGTAGCTGCCGTAGGTGGGGCCTCCTTCTCTCTGGCCTGACGCCAGGGCAGTGGTTCCCAATTTGTGAGCTTGTGCTGGCCTGGAGGAAGGTGTAGCAGGCTGCCTGTCATGGTGGAGGGCCTCGTAGCTGCATAGCCAGCCAGGGGTTGGAGCTCCTGAACCTCCTGAAAGTTTCCAGTCTGCTGGGCAGAGTGCACCTGGACAATTCTGTCCACCTGTCCTTTCTCCTGAGCAGCAAGCTCTGTGCAATCCTTGCCACTTTAGGAGCCCTCTCACTGTTAGGAAGTCTCTCAGACTGCCTGCCTTTCATTTGTCCCAGAGCAGCCAGATGTGAATCCCTGTTTTCCACAAGCAGCTCGAATCTCACTTTCTCCATGTATTCTACCTGTCTTAGCTTTCCAACCTCACTAATCTTCAGAGCACCATGCAATGTAGATTTGTTCTCCCAGAGCATGTCTCCAGAACTGGGTGTTCAGCAGTTCTAGTTTTCCACCCCCTCCCTACTCGGTCTCTCTTCCTCCTGCCAGCAAGCTGGGGTGGGGGATGGGCTTGGGTCCCGCCAGTTCATGGCTTTGGTACATTACCCTGTTCCATGAGGTCTGTTCTTTTCTCCAGATGCATGCAGTCCAATGCAGCCTTTTTTCCTGTTGCTCTTGTAGGATTAGCTGTATTGAGTACATTTTCCTATTATATGTGGTTTTGGAAGGAGACCTCTGTCTTACCTCTCACGCCACCATCTTTAATCCACCGTCTTAGCATTTTTAAGTGTACGGTTCAGTAGTGTTAAGCTTATTCTCACATTTGTGATACAGGTTTCCACAACTTTTTCATCTTGCAACATTAAAACTCTATAGTTATTCTAAAACAATTCTGCATTTCTCCCTCCTCCCAAGCCCTGGAAAACTACAGGATTGTTTGGTTTCTATTTCTATGAATTTGACTGCTTTAGATATCTTGTATAAATGGTATCATAGAGTACTTTTAGTTTTGTGAGTGAATTATTTCACTTAGTATAATGCCCTAAGGTTTGTCCATGTTGTGCATGTGACTAGATTTCCTTCTTTTTTAAATTCTGAATAATATTCCATTGCATATATGTAATATATTTTCTTTATACATTCACACATCAATGGACATTTCAGTTGCTTCCACCTGTTGGCTATTGTGAATAACAAACTTGGGTGTGCAAATATCTCCTTGAGACACTGCTGTCAATTCTTTTGGTTAACCACCTATATGTGGAGCAGCTGGATCATATGGTATTTCAATTTTTTTAGTTTTTTGAGGAAACTCCAGTTTTCATATATGCTGCATTTTACATTCCCATCAATTATGCACAAGGGTTCCAATTTCTCCACATCCTTGCCTACAGTCATTATTTTCTGTTTGTTTGTTTTTGATAATGGCCATCCTAATGATGGGATATCTCATTGTGGTTTTGATTTACACTTC